>JAYDZE010156454.1:0-22235 GCA_034509125.1 Monilaria moniliformis | reverse complement strand
AGGGTATGAGAGAAAAAATCGAGTTACACATATTTATAGCCAAAGTTTTAAGATATATATGGTAAAGATATATATCAAAGGATATAAGGTGCTCGGTAAATTGACGCGGTAAACTTACCGAGCACATAGATCCTCAGTAAGGTTCTGCGCCAACTCTTCTGAGCACCAGCTATACTCGCAAAGCCTTTCCGAGCATGGCTCATGCTCGGAAACTGTTTCTGAGCATTCTATATCCTCTGTCTTCACAATATTTCCGAGCACGATGGTACTCGAAAGCTTACCGAGTACTGACGTGCTCGTAACACAGGAAAATATCGACCCGTTCTTTGGTGCTCGCAAAGTGCTCAGTAATATGTGTGGTGGTGCTCGGAAGGTGCTCAGAAGGTGCTCGAAAATTGATCGACACTTTGCGACCACGCGGGTGCTCGCTAGCTTGTGGTCGGAAAAACCCGTTTTTTTGTAGTGCAATAGTTAGTGTATTAAACTATATCCTAGTTTTGTGAGCCTCATCATTAGAATAAATAAAGCATGATGTAGTCAAAACTATTTAAGTAGATGATGTAATAAAGAGGAATGTTTAGTAATTCACAGACATGCAGTTGAGATCTGGAGCTGCATGCAGTCTTGCTTGGAAGGATTTAACAGTTATGATCGCTCTCCGCAATGGAAAAACACACATTATTTTGGACCAACTCTGTGGCTATGCTGAGCCAGGAACTTTTACTGATCTCATAGGACCTTCCGGCTCTGGCAATACCATGCTGCTTGATGCCTTATCCGATCGCCTTGCCGCCGACGCCTTCCTGATAGCATAATCAAGCTATCAGATTAGATAAGCTACTAAAAGCAGCAGCTCGAAGCTTGAAAGAATAATTGAAGTTAGAAGCAAAAGTAGTTAAAACGGTTGAGCATGGAAAAAAGAAGAGAAACCTGGAAGAAGCGTGATTAACTAATAGAAGCGTTAAATAACAAATACAAATAAGATAGAGTGGCGGTTATCGAGCTGCCAGCCACGCCAGCCAAGTTGTTGGGCAGTTAGTTAGCTAAAGGATATATTCTTCCATTGTAGCAGATAGTAGCATCAAAAATTCAATGTAGAGAACTCTCCGGTGAGAGCAGTTGTACAGTTTCGGTGAATAGTGGAGTGTCTCATTTATCCTGCCAATTGTGTTGCTTGTATTTTGTATTCCTTCTATCAGTGGTATCAACTCTACCGACCCTTGGACATGCCGAAGGATACCCGGTCACATGATCTTGAAAGGCACATGGGTGAAATGTTTCATGAGCTTGAAACCAGATCCACTGGCCTGGAACGACGCCTGCACAACAACATGAAGCTCTACGCATCCGATCGGAGGCGCAATTCGAATAGCTATATCAGTTGATCCGCGTGATTAGCATTCAAAATGCATCGCGATCTACAGCAGCTGATTCATCAATGGTAGTATCTGGAGTACATGATGAATCACACATAGCTAGCATCAAGCAGAATTGGGAGAAATCCACTTGCCTAGAATTTCCAAAATTCACTAGCGATGACTTCGACGGTTGGTTGATGCATGCATATTTTTTTTAGTAGCTGAGGTTTTACCATCCGAACGAGTGAAGGTAGGGACATTGCATCTCGAAGGGAAAACACAACAATAGCATAGGGGGTATGTGAGTCTCCGAGGAGACGCTGCATATACAGATTGGCCAAGCTATGTCCAAGCAATAGGAGCTCATTTTGGTTCGCAAGCTTTTAAAGACCCCCTATCGGACCTCCGCAACTTAAAGCAGGTATCTTCCCTACAAAACTATATGGATTCATTTGATGCCTTGTATCCACGAACATGAATAAGAGAGGATCAAGCTCTTAGTTTCTTTCTCTTGGGATTGATTGATGAGTTGCAGATCCCTATGAGAATGTTTAAGCCAAAATCCTTAGTTGATGCCTTTGCTTTAGCCAAACTTCAAGAACTTACAGTAAATGCCATGAATAAGAAGCCTCGCCCTTGTTTTTCACCAAAATCTTCCATACCACCTTCCACCATAACAAATAAACCTATATCCATCACCACATCTTCTTATAACCCACTACTGTCCCACCAACACCTCCTATTTTCACATTACCTAACCAAAAGCCTGGATTCAAGTAAGATTCACAACTTAATTAATTAATCCTTGGATTAATTTTGACACAAAAAGAATTATTGCCGAATAAATTGAATTCACGAGATAAGAACTTCCCAAATAAATATGCTAAGGAAACGAGACACAAAAGACATACTACAGCGAAACACGTGCATATCACACAGTTATAGAAATTATTCTCTTACGCTAAAATATAGCTTACCTTCTATAAAATGGCACTCTCGAGAAGAGAAGTGATTCAACCACAGAGGTACTATTCCAAATCAAGGAGAAAATCGAGGTGGGCTTTCCTGTCCAACTATGGACTTTAATATACTCAAATATTAAATGCAGTTTAAAAATTTATGATCTTGATATCTATTTTAAAACCCAAACTCAAGTTCGCATATTCAAAGTTATTGTCATGCCAAAATAAAATGTTTTATGAGAATGCCTATCTGTTGGCTATGCCAAATGTTATGAAATCGAATTCGGGTCCTAAAAAGGGGAGCGTCCCTCCTCGGACTAGTGTACACAAGAGGACAGTGAGCCATCGAGTGTGTTGGCCGGTCTAGTGACCGTGGAAGATGGCCACCTTCTCGGCACAAGTAAGTATGGTGACCGTGGGAGGTAGCCACCTCCCCGGCACATTATGATCATATATGGATTATGAATAAGAGAACTTTGACTGCGCAGTCGAATTTTAAAATCAAAGAGATTTAGTAAATTCGAGCTTTTTTAAGATAAAAGCTCGTGCTTTACTGTGGTGGCGTGACAATAGTTTCAAATGAATATATATATATTTTGGCATGTGTTTACTGAGTACTGTTGTACTCAGTCCTGCATATATTTCTAAATGTGCAGGTTGAGTCGTGAATGAGGAGGTGGGTGTGCTAAATAAGTCCCGAGAACGATCCTTTTTAGAATAAGACTCTTGGAGGTGCATATCTTCATACATGTCACTGTATTCTAAATTCCACTGTGTTATAGTAATATACATATACTCCTTCTAGACTCTGATTTGTCCGTTCTTTTTAAGTTTGAATGTTGGATATGATCTTTTATAAGACAAATATAAATACTATTATTAAGAGACGCCAGTTGATATTTATTGATTTCTTATCCTTTTTCTAATCACGCTTCTTAATACCCATCCTCATGACCGGACTTTATTATCCTTAATAAAGTACGGCCATGACATCCGGTATTGTGGAGTCGCCATATATTTGATTCGAATACCAGTTGGCAGATATTCTAACCAAGACAGTAAGTTCCAAAAAATTTGCAGAAATTCTTGGCAAGTTAAATATCGAGAATCCTGTTACTTAACTTAACGGGAAATGTTGAAATTATTATCAAATCACAAAGACTTAGAAAACTTACCAAGAATATATTAATGAAACCTTTTACTAGAATAGATTATTTCTTATCATAATCTACAATAGAATAGCCCATTAAAAGTGATGTAATGAGATGAAAACAAAGACCAAAATAAAAGCAATCTATTCTATTACTCGTGTCTTCGTACAGCCCACACATTTTTGTGATGGTTCGATAAGATTTATAGGTTCGTTCGTTTTTTAAATTTATTCAGCTCTATTATGTTTGGAATTCGTCACAAATTCATATTCGACATCATTATAGGTCTAATTTAAGTTATAATTATAAAAGTTATGATTCATGAATGAAGTTCCATTGATCTTAAACAGAATTAGTTAAAATAGTTTGATAAAATGTGTGGCGGTATCCCTCGGTTTTGGAAAATTCCAATATCTACCCACTTAAGCACGTTTCGATTTCTCCAAATGATTTTAGTGGTTCTAGTATGTGAACATTTGTACTCCACAAATTAGTCCAATATTATAGACGTGGAATCATTCTCTTTGTCTCTATGCAAAGGGCAGAAATGCATCAAAATCACGTGGCAAAATTGTATTAGCTAGGCCGCCGATTGTATAAAGACGTGAAATCCGATTTGGATTTTCTATAATATTACCGACCAACATGTAAAACGTTCATGATGTTATAATAAAATGTAAATATATTATTTACATAAATTATTTACAATGAGGAAAGGCCAAACTTTTGGTTGATGTATATATAGGTGGCACATCCTGCAAACTCCTCTTATAATATAAATTACAAATTATTAAAAAATGATAAATTTATGAAGAATGTTCCAATCATCTTCAGGAATTTATGCAATTAATTTACGCAGATTTCCTCGAAAAACAAATAAATTTACGAAACACACATTTAACGAGTTGACACGTTCCTTCGAAACTTGTGTTACTTCGCTCGGCACCATTTTTATTAATCGAGGAATTTATCAGGGTCCCGTGACTACCGTCATTAAAAAAAAAAAAAGAAGAAAAAAAGATACGGATTCTAATAAAAAAATTAAATAATTGGGGAGAATAATAGGCATTTATTTTCATTAAATCTTAGCACGCCCATAACTTAGGCCCTTTAAATATCTGAGAAATCTCGGAAACTGTACAAAATATAGAAAATGGATGATTGGTTAATTTATGTAGCGATATTGGGAATAATAGCTAGTCATATTAATTTCAATCATTATAATGATGATTTGCATTTGCCGGACAAACTCTGCCGGTGGAGGTTCACCGGAGCTTGTAGTGTGTTCGTGGCTTGATTTATATAGGAGCACGATTATCTAGTAGAACAAGAATATATGCCATACGAAGTTATTAGGAATGATTTTTATTTTAAATACCATCAACTAGGTAATCCCATAGCTAACTGTGTTTATGTTATTAGTTGATTTGGAGATGGAATTATGATCCAATGGAAATACATGTATAAATTGTTATAAGCGGATCGTGTAATTTCTGATTTTTATTTAACGAGAATTTCTATCCTACATAGTACACCTCCCTTTTATATGACAATATTTTATAAATATAAATTAAATTAATAAAATATTATTATGTTGAATTGTTCTATTCTAAACAAAATTCTATTTTTGACAATCTTTTCCCCGAAAGTGTCCAAATGTATGGTCATTACATCGCAATCCCCATCACAAATTTAATAATCTAGAAGGAAAAATTTTATTTGATCATCTCTATATCGATATATATAATTATAAAAGCATAAAACTATATGAAGGGCTATTATTTGAATTTCAACTACTGTTAAATTTTTCATTGGACCAAAACTGACAATTTTAGTTGCAAGTACATTAAAAAAAGGTTTTACTTAACTTAAAACAAATTGTAGGTATTTGTCGATATTGAATGTATGGTATTTTATGAGACTAGTGGATAAAGAGTATGAGGTGTGAGCAAGGGGAGAGCCACGCTCGGGCTAGCGTGGGCTCCAGCCCACCCCGCTTTTTTATTTCTTGAAAATTTGAGATTCGCCGTAACTTATATATGTCTGATAGCTCATCCCATCACAGCAGTAAAGCTATGATTTCTAGGTTTAGAAGAATTAGGGTATGTTTGATAGGATAGTTAATTATAACTATATTAGATTATTAATTATAATTAAACATAGTTATAATTAATAATCTAATCTTAACCTAATCTATCCTATCAAACATACCCTTAATATTATGGTGTTTGGGAAGAAAAATTATACTTTATGTTACTAGAAGAAAACGAAGAAAAAAATGGTGAGAAGAAAAAAGATGGCCTTTGCTCTCAAGAGGCCTCCTTGTATTTAAGCTTCCTTCGCGAAACTAAATAGTCGAAAAAATTTAAAAAAACGACCCTTGCAAACCCAACGTAACAAAATCTAGAATAGCACAATGAAACTCCATTTACCATATTTTCTGGCTCCGCCCCTAAATGGAGTGAAGTGCCACTAAAAAACTCGGAAAATTTTGGAATAAACTAAATATTATATATCCGGAGTAATGATAAGTTGAAGTTAATATGCGTTGTTTATGTTTTGAACTTCTCTAAATCAGCATGCACACATGCAAATAGTTTGAGTTAGGAGAGTAGTTAGCCAAGATTCACGGCAATGAGAAAAAATGACCATGAGGCATGAGGGTTCATAGTTACATTATTTTCGTAAAATTGGATTGTTTGGGGAATAGAAAATGAATATAAAAGCTAACGTCGATACTGTTACTCTTGACATGAAATAAATGGTGATTGGAAACGATTACAATTATTTTGAGTTGGACATGAAATTTTTTACCGAAGTGGGAAGTACACAATAAATTCTAGTTCACCTAAATTATTTTCTCTTACACATCTTCCTTAATTAAATCATAATTGAGGATTTATAATGAATTAATAAATTTTAATTACGAAATAGATATACACCAATTAAGGATTTATAAATAAGGGGCTACCGAACTATTGAAGATGTGCATTGATTTCTTTTCGTTGTTGTTCCTGTGTAATAATTTGCTATTAAGAACTCCCAAAAAGACGGCATTTAGCGAGCACATAATTGATTGGTAATCATACCAAAGTGCTCGGTCACAGCTAGTCACCGAGCAAATAAATTGCTCAGAATCAACTTCATTGCTAAATTATTGAGCACTCACCGACCACATTACTAAAACCCACCCAGCAAAGCAGCGTGCTCGGTAAAGGAAGACAAACTTCCGACGATAAAATGACAACCCATTACAGAGCACACCACCGAGCACATGGTGGTCGGTAAATGTATGCAATTAATTCAATAATTAAACTACCGACCTCGGTGGTGCTCGGTAAGATAGTTTGTTTATTTAATTATCAACCACTTCGATCCCCGGTAAATTGTTCAGATTATTTAAATATTAAATTTACCGAGCACAGGAGTGCTCAAAATATATTTTGATTATTTTTAGTTTTGACCGTACCGAGCATCTGGGTTCTCGGAAAAGGAATTCTGATTATTTTTAATAATAACATTACCGACCGATGGCGTGCTCGAAAAGTATTTCCGAATACAGTTATATGAGACTTATGCTCTGTAATGTCTCTGCCATTGTATTTCCAGATTTTTTATTAAAGAATTTATTTAAAATTATTAATTAAATAATTAATAAAATTATATAAAAAATAAATTAAAACAAAATATTATTAATTTACAATAGAATGTTGCAATACACTACTTATTTCCTAATCCCTTTAATGGACGTTCAATCAGGTCAGCCAAGTCCCGAGCTCAGTCATGTGATGCTGTAGCACGAGCACCCTTTTGCTACAACTCGAGCTTCTGCTGATGCCCTCTCTTCTCGACTGCGTGCCTCCATTTCCTCCATCTTCATTAGGAATGTCTCGTTCGGGGTCTTGAGCTAGGCCTGGACGTGAGCCTTGATCTGCGTGCGGACTTCCTGGACTCGTAGGATCGACCATGCGAACTGGATGAGCTAGAAATGGTAGGGATGTACATTCTCATTGCTTGTCCAGCTCCGAGAATCTGGTTTTTCATATTGGGCGGCCCGAGAACCTCTAAGAAAATGACATTGAGATCTAGATTTCTTCCCCTTGAGCTCGTCTTTCTTTTTTCTCTTATCCTTACTTGTTCATTTGGAAAAAATAAATATTAAATAATTCAAGTTAAGAAAAATAAAATATGAATTAATAGTGAATTTAAATTTAGAAACGATATGTACATATATGTCCATTGCTCATTGTGAATAGATCGGGTCAACACGCTCAGGTTCGGGCCAACTCTACTGGGTTGTTGGGCTATTTGATTACGAGTCATTCAGATTGTGATTTTTCGGAACTAGAATTCACAACCCCAACCCTAATTTATCGGGTATCAGGCTAACCCATCGAGCTAATCGAGCTAAAGTTTTTTAATTAATATATTAATCGTGATCATTATATATTTCTAATAAAAAAATACATCCATAAATGAATATCATTTTATCAGGCTATCTTCGGGCAATTCTATCGGATTGCGGGCTATTCGGTTTAGGGTCATTCACGTTGATATTTTTTTCGGGTAATAATTTTCCAGCCCTAATCCTATCCAGTTGTCGGGTTAGTCGAGTCAACCCATGGATTTCAGACTAAATTGGCATCTCTAATTGTGAACAGATCATCCATTGAAAGTCCTTCTTCTTGGTAAAAGTGCAAGTCTTCTCTAAAAAAACAAAAATTTAAAAAAATTAAAAATACTAAAAAATGATATTGGAAAATAATAAACTCACCATCTTTTCCGCAGTCGCGGAAAATGAAATAGACTTGTTATTATGTGTGGCTGACACCTTATCATTTCCCTATTTTCGATTGTTGGAGCAACTTGTTGAAGTCGCAATCGCATCGGTCGTCTTCGGCCGCCAGTGTAGTTCTTCCAGTTATCTTCTATAAAATATGGGGATTTTTTCATCATATCCTTCATCTGGTTGATGTAATTGCCGTATCTGATTTTTCATTTCTTTACCCATAGTGTCTTCACGGCAGCTTCAGAGCAACTTTCAAAGTTAGATGTTTTCTGAAGAACAAGAAAATGACATTTAATAATATAAAATCAAATATAAATAATAAATAATATAATTCATAGAAAATATAAAATGAACTTATTTACCTTAAACTCATCCCAATAAATATTCATATACTCTTTTGTTAGAGTCTTCTGCCTGTATTCTACCGGGTGTATAACCTTCTTGAAAGATTCGTGACACAACTCGGCATCGATTCTAGTAGGCCACAATATGCAAAATAATAGAGTTAGTAAATTTAAAAATAAAAAAAGAATTAATTTTAAAAATCTTACTCTCCGTGAATAATCTTTATATATTTCCAGCCGTGTTCATCCTTCTGAAGCTGTGGTGGTTCAGGTGTACCTGTCTCTGGCTCTGTAGACGTCCCAACCTCTAACTGCATGGGTGAGGACGCCCTGAGCTCTATGCATAGATTCAGCTACCTCTGAAACCTCACGTGCTATGGATGAAGATCCTCTTACAATTATTATAACTAGTGAACAACTCCAACAATCAAACAAACCCAACTCCAACGATTAGAGCGACCCAACTCCAACAATTAAACGAACAATTTCACAACAATCTAAGTAATTTCAAACAAACTAAAACATCAACAAATTCATCTAGGTATGCTCATTTCTTAACAGGTTAACACTATAGTACAATAGGATATGGCTCCCTGTAATAAGCTGATTAGAGATAGTCTTGCTGAGAAAGGGGCAAAGTTAAAGTGAAGGCATAACATCTTTGTTTTCAGCTTGGCAAACAGTGAAGAAAGTATAACACATCTTATTTTCATATTTTTTTGCCATATTGATATTCTCTCGATAGTTTTTTTATAATTAATCTACTTTGAGTATTGAAATTCTCTATTGATAACAAAAGTTCCTATATTAATAGTTCAATAGTTTATCCGAGGCACTACTAAAACTTCCTATCAATCATCAAGTGAAAATAACCATTTTGACATATAACTTACATCTTGGCTATAGAACTAGCAACTATACATACCATACAATTCTTTTCCAAGCAATTGAAACAGAACATCACAGGGTTAAAATCTCTTATTTGCACAGACAGAATCAACAAGAAATCCACAGACATATCTTAATCAACAATCCAAGAAGCAAAAGAGTGGCAGATATATCTTATACAGAAACAAAACAATCCACGGACATAATTCAATCCACACATATAATTCAACAATCCGTACTAGAAATCCAATTCAAAGACTCAATCAACAAACAAATTCAATTCAAATTCAATCCATAGAAATCCAATTCAAAGACATAATCAACAACAAAATTCAATTTAAATTCAATCCACAGACAACCGTTTCGTGAAGGAGTGGCAGAAAGGCGCACCTGTTGTGGCAGGTGTGTTGGCTCGCGAGTGGTGGCGGGGTGCTTTGGCCCGCGGGTGGTGTAGGCTTGCGGTGGCGAGGCGGGTGCATTGGCTCGCGGGTGGTGGCAGTGAAATCCGCGGCGGCTGGTGGCGGCGGGTGCGGTGGCTCGCTGGTAGTGGTGGCTTGCGATGGCGAGGTAGGTGCGTTGGCTCGTCGCGGTGGTGGTCAGTAGACGCGGGTGCATGACTCGTGGGTGTATGAGGATGCTGGCTTCCGATGAAATCCGACAGAAAGACGACATTGGTAGTTTAGGGTGTTGGCGGCGTGGAGTGCTGGTGGTCGCTGCGAAGAAACAGAGAGTGGGAGTGGCCGAGAGGGAAGAGAGTGAGATAGTGAACATGAAGAGTCGGATTAATTAAAATTAATCTTACCGAGATATGTAATTTGGACCATGTGAACAAAACACTAAATTAATGAGAGACATGCGTTTTAGTATATAAAAATGTTCAAATAATACATAGCAAGATTTATAAAACATACAAATTCTTTAAACCATGATATATTATGATCTTCCAACTGTTGCTCTGATTGCGGCACTATTATTCTCGGATTATGCTCGCGGAATTGCTCGATGAACTCACAGTTTTATATACAAAGAACAAATGAGAAAATGAACTATGGTTGTATACAGGTATCAAAGGAAATAAAGGGTACTCAAATTTATTTCTTTGTACTCCATCTCGATAAGGAATCGTTCGTATTCCTTCCCAACACACCTGGTTGGATATGTGAAGATTGAAAGCATATCTTCAGGGTGAGTTGAACATTTGCCATCATTGTTACGAGAAACGTCTCTACTTTTTCAACAGACATGTGACTCGAAGTAATGATTGTCGAAATGTGATGATTCCTCAGCCAAATAAGCATTACATGTCGATGTTTCCACAACAACCTTGTTCCTTACATTTAACTTCAAGTGTCACATGTATATGCAATATATATGATTGAAACTATTAAGAATAACTTAAATTAAATAGAAATTATGTGAAAATCATGTACCGTTCAGACAGATATATCTATCAGAAATTCATCGTTCCGGCGATCATTGCCTCGTATGCTAAGTGAACATGATGAAGCTCTATGGAGTCGAAGAAAGACGGGGGAAATATTGCCTCAAGCTTGGACAAGGTAACTACATTGGAATCAATGTACTTGTTCATATAACCTCCTTAATCACTGTAGCAATTAGATCTCTAAAGAGAATGCGCAACTCATTCAAAGCTTCACAAACATCGCGTAAGAGTAACCCACAGACGTCAATTAGTAACAATTAGGCCTGCTTAAACGGTTAATCGGTTACCGAACTGATTAAGTTCGGCTATCGATTAACTGATAACCGATTATGTCGGATACAGTTCGGTGTCAGGTAGTATATTGCGATAGATTCAGTTATTGGTTCTAACATATAACCGTTCGATTTAATCGAACTAACCATATAATTAATCAAACCTAATCAATCACTCCTCTAGTGTTCTTCTTCAACACTTCACAATTCACACCCCGACGCCAACTCCACGCATTCCAAAACCGGCTTCGGTGACTCCCCATCTGCCTTCGCTTCTCACTCTCCGTCTCCAGCGAGGCGGCAATCCCTCTATGTTTTATGCAAATCCCCAATTTCACATACCGGAACTGAGGTAATTGATCTTTTCTTTTCAACGATTTCACATTTTGAAAAGGTCTTGTGCGGCTGTGCGGTTGTGCGTGATATAAGTTATAACTATCTCTCCTACAAATTGCAATCGCATTTCCACTTCTTCTCACCGTGCTTCCTACAAAAATACTTCTCTAGCTAATCAGAGTGTCACACCCGGCCCGGTGGAACAGTGCACATAATTCCAGCCAGCCGGGTAGGACTCTCTGGCTAATCAGATTGGTCCACCTGGCCAGGTGAAACAGTGCACACAGTTCTATCCGGCCAGGTAGGACTCACTTACCCAACCATACGAATGTGACTTGTTGGTTGATTTTATTACTAAGTTTTCAGAACTTAAAAATCTATTTCTTTCTTTTTTGGGTTTGGTTTTTGTTGACAAAATTATAGATGGAGAATTATGAATCCATTAGTCATGCTCAAGCTAGCAACATGCTAGATATTAATGAAGACATATTGGACGATACTGAGATACAAGAGATAGACAAACCAACACCTACACAACTGAATAAGAAAAGAAGAATACAAAGAAATGAAAAGTTAAAGAGAGATCATATGTGTGGGCATAATTCACCAAACTTTTTCTTGAAGTAGGGGACCTTCCAGCACAATGTCAAAAAGGGAAATGCAACCGGTGTGGGAGATTGATAGCGGTTGATCCAAAGATGAATAGCACCACAACAATATGGAAATATAATGCGACATGTTTGAAGAATTATGAATCGCAGAAAAGACAAACGGTGCTCAACCAATAAGAGTCATGATCGTTGAAGTTGGAGACTCAAACAAGAAAGTTGTAGGATAGCATTATGCAAAATGATCATCCTCGATAAGCTTCCATTCAAAATTGTTGAGCGAAAAGGATTTAAGCAATTCATGAAAGAAGCTCAACTACTTTTCAAGATCCTGAGTAGACACATGATAAGAGCCGATTGCATGAAGTTGTATATGGACCAGAATATGCATATGAAGTTATTCTTCGATTCAAAAGGCATGGGAAGAGTGTCAGTTACAAAAGATTGTTGGACTGCAATCAGTAACAAAAATTTCATTTGTGTTACAGCACATTGCATCGATAAATTATGGAATTTGCACAAGAGGATAATAGGATTTTCAAAGATTTACTAACATATGGGTGAGGATATTGATGAGGCAATTACCACTATGCTAGAGGATTGGGGGTTACAGAGATTATTGTGTTGCACCTTAGACAATGCATCTTCAAACGATGTAGCAATTAGGCACATGAAATCAATCTTTCAATAACGGAATATGATTGTTGATGGTGGAAAATATCTTCACATTCAATGTGTTGCACACATAATAAACCTCGTTGTGGAAGAAGGATTAGTGGAGATCGGCATGTTTGTGAGACGAGTACGAGAAGCAGTAAAATGGATAAAGGCTTCACCTGCTAGATCTGATTCATTCAAGGATACTGCAATATTATACAAAGTCGATATCTCGAAGTATCAGTGTTTGGATATGCTGACCAGGTGGAACTCAACTTACTTAATGCTAGAGGCGGCATTGCCATATGAGCCAGTGATGAAAGGATTCGAGAGAGTGAACCATGATTTTGTTCGTGATTTGGAGCAGAAGCAATACAACAACATCATTATTGGTGTGCCCGATGAAGAAGATTAGGTTGAAATCAAGAGAATGTGTTGTTATCTCCGAAAGTTCTATAAGTTGACTCTTCTAGTCTCTGGCAACAACTATGCCACAACACGTACCTTTTTAAGGAAATGTCCGATTTCTTCTATCTCATCACTAAATTGGAGAATCATGAAGATGATAACATTAAAAGAATGGCCACAAAGATAAAGACGAAACTTGGAAAATATTGGTTGGAGGAAACAAAATTGAACCCAAGAATGAACTAGATACTTTACATCGTTGCATTGTTAGATCCTAGACACAAGATAAAGCATGTGCACTTTTGTCTTAAGACGGTGTATGGTGATTATCGGGCGAATGAGTTGGTTGAAGAGATTAACAAGTCAATCTACCTATTATTTGAGTTTTACCAAAAACAGATAACTTCGACTTTGGAGCAAACAATAACACCAACACCATCAACAACACCATTGCCCAATATATCAAAAGATCTAGGAGATGATGATTAAACTTCGTGTAGCCATCTAGAGGTTTTTGATGATGGTGATGAAGATGTGCCCGATAATTCAGAGATCACTCTATACTTCACGGAGAAGTAACACAAGGTGAATGCTAACGAGATTAAGAATTTTGATATTCTTCAGTGGTGGTTGATAAAAGTGTACGCTTTCGTACCCTATCAGAGACGGCAAGAGATATCATGGCCATCTTCGTATCCAGCGTTGCTTCTAAGGCTACATTTAGCACGAGGAGTGGTGTTCTATCCAAGTTTAGAAGCTCATTGACTCCGAACATGGTAGAGGCTTTAATATGCGCCAAAGATTGGTTGAGATCTAGTTCAAGTGACGTATTTCTTCAAGACGAAGAAGATGCACCAGATACTGTTTTGGAAAAAGAATATGAAAATGCTTAGTATTTTACTGCAATTTTATTTCTATACCTATTCTAATTTTAGTTCAAGTGACAATTTTATTAATATTTGTATACTTATTCCAATTTATTTTATTTATAGTGTTGGCGGTACTTCGAAAAGATGGAGTAATTGCTGGCGGGAATACAAGTATGGCAACACCTTCGACTGCTCGGAGTCAAACCATATGTTAGAATTTGTGTTGGAAAATCAAAAGTTGTTTTGTGAATTTGAATTTGTGTTTTGAACTTGAATTTGTGGAGATTGTATTAAAACTTTTATCGTTTGAATTTATCTTATGAATTTTCTATGATTTGAGACTTTGGAAAGTTGGAATTTTGTTGTGTTCTGTGTTGTTAAACCTTTGATCACTACAAAAAAAAGCGGTGTTTAGCGAGCACTAACTATCCCATAGTGCTTGGTAATACGACTTTACCGAGCACATACCAAGCACTCGTTGTGCTCGGTGTCAAGCTCGTCACTAAATTACCGACCACCTACCAATCACGGCACCCGACATTGCTGAGCACAAGTTGGTGGTCAGTACATAAACGATGATCTTAAAACGAGTAGTGAACGGGCTTACCGAGCACGCGATGCCGAGCATCGTGCTCGACAATTGAATGATACATGACTGAGCACTACCCTGGTGCTCGATAAATAACGCCAACTAGTGGCGAGCACGCGGTGCTCGGTAATCGCCGAGCACCTATCCGTGCTCGGTAAAGACGCATGACCGTGTTCTTCTATTTGCGCAAATGCACCCGGCCGGGTGCAAGTTTCTGTATCGCAATGCAGTTGGTCATCATTTAGGTGTTCGGTATTTTTAATTATTATCTTTTATATTAAATAATTAAACATAAAATTTGAAAACGTTTAAAATAAAATTCGTTAATATAAAAACTAATTTGATATTAAAATTCGATAATATATAAAATTTGTTTAGTACAATAATTGTAACGAACTATTTTTTCCTAATTGTTGGAAGAATTGATTCATCTGTTCAGCCATCTTCATTGATCTCTCATCGGCTACAGCAGCACGTATCTCAAATTCTTCCATTCGCTTATTCAAAGATTCGTTCTCGGACTCAAATCGTGCGTGGACACGCGCGTTCTCGGACTCCAGTTCTTCTCGAACTACCTGAACCCGTCGCTCGACTGCCTCCTCGATGATGCTAGGGTCGACTTAGGGAAAATCGGCATCTGAGCCGGACGAGCCTGTAACATCTGGAAAGAACAGGCTCGTCCCTTGTCCAGCTCCAGGAATTTTTCTTCTCTTCTTGACCTTGCCGGCGACCTGGAGGAAAATGACATCGAAGTCGGGGTTCTCTTCTCCCGCAGCCCGTGTATCTTCAGCGTCTTTCAATACTTGTTCATTCGTTAGAAAAAACAAATTAAATTATTTAAGTAAAAAATTAATTAATAAAGAATTTAAAGTGAAAGTTTTCGATAGTTACCTAAATTTGCATGGCCTGTTGGGAACACATGAGTCCTTGAGAATCAGCTTTTTTTCGTAAATTTGTGAGTCTTATGGAAGACTTCCCAAAACTCAGGCCGCTTCCCTGAATTATCTTTTGTCTGAAAAAAAAACAATTTAAAAAATATTAAAACACAAAAAAATAAGTAAATATAAATTACCATTTTTTCGGTGTTTCGACGAACGAAATAAACCTGCCACTGTGTGTGGCGGGAGCCTTCTCATTTCCTTGTTTCCGGTTAGATGAGCACCTTGTGGAAGCTTCGACAACTTCGGCCTTCTTCCAACTTGATGTGTAAAGCTCCCACATCTCGTCTGTGAATTGGAGAGGTCTCTTCATCTTTGTCTTCATTTGATTGATGTAGTCGCCGTATCTAACTCGGCATTTCTTAATCCACAGTGACATTACTGTGGATTCAGAAAAGCCCTAAAAATTAGCTTTTTTCTGCAAATAAAAATAAAAATTAAAACACAATTAATTATTAATATAAATTTTAAATAAAATTTGAAATTAAAATTTCAATTAACTTGAACTCCTCCCAATAAATTTCGAAGTACTCATTGGAAAGAG
Source organism: Monilaria moniliformis (assembly GCA_034509125.1). Lineage (NCBI taxonomy): Eukaryota > Viridiplantae > Streptophyta > Magnoliopsida > Caryophyllales > Aizoaceae > Monilaria > Monilaria moniliformis. The sequence goes on along the minus strand of JAYDZE010156454.1, from coordinate 6,078 downwards.
TATTCAGCCGATATCTCACCGGATCGACACGTTTCTTGAACGGATCATGGCATAAATCAGCCACGACCCTAGAATGATACAACCTGCACGTTTATATATTAGTTAGTAAAATTAGAAAAAAAATAAAAATATATAAAAAAACATAAATATACTTACAATCCATTTTTAATTTGGATGTATTTTCATCCTTGTTCATCCTCCTGACGCTGAGGCGGCTCAGGAATACCCACTTCGGGCTCTGTGGACGTCCCCGACTCTGACTCGATAGAGAGGCCCACCATATCTAATGTTGTGGATGGGCTCTCATTTATCTCTGAAGCCGAGCGTGCTAATGATGAGCATCTTACCATTTCTAACTTAGAAACACAATATAACCCAAACCATAAAACACAAGTCATTTATCCAAGTCATAAACACAAGTCATGTATCCAAGTCATAAACACAATTCAATATAACCATTTCTAACTTAGAAACAAAACCATAAAACACAAGTCATAAACAAAACCATAAAACACAAATCATAAAGAAAACCATAAAACCAAATCAATCCAATATAACCAAATCAAACCAATCAAAAAAACAAAACCAATTCAATAACAAAAATATCTAATTCAATATCCTAGATATAACCAATTCAATACAACCATAAAACCAAATCAATTCAATATAACCAAATCAAACCAATCAAAAAAACAAAACCAGTTCAATAACAAAAATACCTAATTCAATATCCTAAACATAACAAATTCAATACACCCATAAAACCAAATAAATCCAATATAACCAAATCAAACTAAACAAAAATATCCAATTCAATATCCTAAATATAACCAAATCAAACCAATATAACCAAACCAATCCAATAATCATAAGAAACATATAATCAATTCATTAACAAAAAACTAAACCAATCAATTAAAGAAAATCAATCAATAATCATAATCCAATAGACATACATACATACATAAATACATAAATCATAATCATAAAAACCAAACAAATCAACAATCAATAATCCAATACATACATAAATCATACATCATAAATCATAAATCATAATCCAATTTATTTAATAAAATTGAATGTGTACCCGAAGAGGATAACCGGAGCCGAAGGATGGAAATGGTGGTGGAGAGCGGCGGCGGCGGGCGGCAGGCGGTGGGCGGCGGGCTTAGAGGAGAGAGGGAGAGGGGGGAGAGAGAGAGAGAGAGAGAGAGAGAGAGAGATGGGCGGCCCCAAATTTATAATTATAGCCATCATATGTTGGCTATAATAAGAGAAGCTTTGTATTAAAAAGTTTATAGATATGTTGAGGCAACAGAACTGCAACTCACAGGTGGAGGCGCTGGAGCGGCGGCAGGAGCATGGGCGGCGACGTTGAATCACGGCGGAGACAAACGAAGAAGGGGCGGAAAATAAGCAGCATGGCTGATGGGACGGTGGAGCTGGGGGAGTGGGGTGGCGGTGGAAGAATTGGAAATGATTTTGGTAGATGGATGTTGGAATTTATAAACAAACATTACCAAGCACCGGTGCTCGGTAACTATCGGTATACGTTAGCGAGCACTACATGTGCTTGCTAAAATCGGGTTACCGAACACCAGTGCTCGCAGCATGTTGGTATGGGTTTACCGACCACCGTCGGCTCGCCCAGTGCTCGGAACATAATCCCGCGAAATTTTCGCGGAGTAAGTTACCGAGCACCACGACTGTGCTCGGTGATTTCCGAGCACTAGTGCTCGGTGACTTATCCCGAGAACTATTAGCGCCACAATACAACGACGAGTTGTGCATGTGCTCGGTACGCCGCCGACATATTCAGTTTGCCGACTATGGTTATTGTGGTCGGTAGGTGCTCAGTAATGGATGGAGGGTGAGTGGTCGATATTAGGCAACCACGGAGGTGCTCAGTAGTTTGTGCTCGCTAAACCCCGCTTTTTTTGTAGTGGGAGAAACAACTCATCGGATATGGCTGGCCGATGACCAGCGCAGCTGCACGTTGCCACCAAAAATAATCTGGCGATGGAACTTTGTGAAATCCATACACCCAACTCCTTTCAACACAAAGATTCCATTTCAGGAGTCATATTTTCCACAAAAATGGCTTGAAACTGGCCATACAGAGTGAGAACATCGGTTGCCACATTTCATCCCGCTTGGTCGAGACACCCACCAACACACATCCGCCATTTCTTCTTTCCTTTCCACCTCCCCACCTCAAGAACCTGTTGGAAAATTAAGGCCTTTGGCCTTTCATATGGCCGAGACCTTTGGCCTTTCGGTTGGCCGAGACCTTTGGCCTTTCGCTTGGACGTAACCGCCAAACTTATTATGAGATGTCGTGATGATCATGCATTTCCACGTTCCCTCCTTAGGCCTATTTATAGGAGGGTTTTTTTAGAGAAAGAAGACAACACCACAACACAATCTCTCTCTTGAAACTCACCTCTTGTCGTTCACGCATGACTTAACATCTTTAGGAGCATCGTTTGCTCGATTCTCGAAACTCCGTCAAGTTCGCTGGTGCATAGCGAATTTGAGATGCTTCTACACGCTAGGAGGAAGTAGTTTTATCTTTGGGGACGATACGTCAATTCGAGAGCACCAGCTGGGGCGTAATTCGTCTTGCGGAAAGAGGGCTTTCCTCAACTCGACTTATAGTTTGGTTTGTTTATTATTTGTCATTGTAATTTTCGTTCTATTCCTTGTTGTTTTGTTTTTTCGGTTGTAATAGCAAGAATACTGCCTGTCTAACGGCTTTGATTTTTCCCATATTTCTAACAATCGCAAGACAAATTAATTTACTCTTGCTAAGATATGAATTATGTCGACCAAGCTGGAGAGAACGGAAATCTCGCCATTGGATTGTCTTCTGCTATCGCTAACACGTCGATGTTGGCAACGATTTCGACCTCAAGGGTCATAACTCATGTCGAGAAGCCCGAGATGTTTAAGGGCTCAGAAATCAAATGCTGGCAACAAAAGAGGAAGAGACGGACTTCAATGTTGGGGCCGCCTATGATGTTGGGCATCAAGGCGATTTCTTGTGCAAGAACTACGTCCTGAACGACTTAGAGGATAGTCTTTATTCCATCTTTGCCGGGACTAAGACCTCCAAAGAGTTGTGGGAGGCACTTGACAAGAAGTACCGCATTGAGGACGCCGGTACAAAGAAGTATGCAGTCACAAAAATTTTGGACTATAAGATGGTTGACTCTCGTTCAGTGGTGGCGCAAGCAGAAGAGTTGAAAATCATAAACCACGACGTCCACGCCGAAGGGAGGGTCCTACCGGACCAGTTCATTGTTGCGGCAATGATCGAGAAGCTTCCTCCCTGCTGGATTGATTTCAAGAATTACCTTAAGCACAGGAGAAATGAGATGAAGCCAAAAGACTTGATTGTCCGTCTTCGTGTTGAAGAGGACAATATGCGGTATCATCAGAAGCCAGGGAGCATGAAACACTCGAATGCCAATCTGATAGAGCGAAGATGATCCTCCAAGCATCCATGTCTTAGTGCAAAAGACAAGGGGAGATAGAAGGTAGCAGTTGCTCGAAAGTTTGAAGGGAACTGCTACAACTGTAACAAACTGGGCCACATGGCGAAGGACTGCCGAAAGCCCATGAATAAGAAAGCCAAGAAAGGCGCACATCTGGTCGAGAGGGACTTCGACGAGGATGACTTGGCAGTCGTGGTCTCCGAAGTGAACCACGTAGATAATACAAATGTTTGGTTTATCGACACCGGGTCAATTGTGCACGTGTGCTCGGATCAAAGTCAATTTTCGACCTATAAGGTAGTAAAAAGGAAAGAAGCTCCACATGGGCAACCAAGACTCGTCTAAAGTTGTCGGTGTGGGAGAAGTGAAGATAGAGATAACATTTGGTCATGAGCTAAAGTTGAAGGATGTGCTGCATGTCCCAAACATCTGTAAGAACTTAGTTTCGGGTAGCTTACTTGTTAGTCATAGATTCAAATTAGTTTTTATGTTTGACAAGTTTGTATTGACTAAGTTTGGTACTTTTCTTGGAAAGGGTTATCTCTCCAATGGTCTGTTCAAACTAAATATAATGGCTGTGTGCAATGTACCGAAATGAATAAGTAATGAAAATGATGTTTCTTCTTCGTATTTGCTTGAGTGCTCCGAGTTATGGCACTTTAGATTGGGACATGTAAATCTAAATGATGTTAAAAGATTGATAAATCTCGATTTTACTAAAAGTTAGTGAATTTAACTCGCACGAAAGATATGAAGTTTGTGTTGAAGCCAAAATAGCTAAGCTGCCATTTCACTCGATAGAGCGGAGGACGAAACCTTTAGAGTTGATCCATACGGACGTATGCGATTTGAAAATTGTGCAAATTAGAGGTGGAAAAAAATATTTTATCATGTTTATTGATGATTGCACGAGGTATTGTTACATTTACCTGTTAAGAGGTAAAGATAAGACAATTGAAGTGTTTAAAGACTTCAAGAATGAAACCGAAAATCAGCTTGGTTGTCGAATCAAGTGTGTTCGAAGTGATTGAGGTGGCGAGTATGTAACCCCGTTTGCGGAACTGTGTCACACTAGTGGTATAATTCACCAAAATATGACACCATATTATCCCTAATTGAATGGCATTGCCAAATGTAAAAATCGAACACTTAAGGAGATGATGAATGCTCTATTGATTAATTCAGAGTTACCCCACAACATGTGGGGGGATAACGGATTTGTTATTGTGTGTCTTTATATAGACGGTATGTTGATTATGGGCAGCAATAGCCGTATTATCAACGAGACAAAAAATATGTTGCAGATGAATTTCGACATGAAAAATATCGGTCTAGCTGATGTGATTCATGGAATCAAGACTGTAAGGAGTCGTGAGGGGATCGCTTTGACACAATCTCATTACGTTGAGAAATTGCTAAAGAAGTTTCACTCATTTGATTGTGAGTCGGCTAAGACTCCATTATAACCCAATGTGCATTTAAGTGTGCACACGGGCGAACCTGTCACCACAAGAAAAGCGCGTTTTACCGACGGAAAAATCCCTCGGTAAATACTCCACATCCGTCAGTAATACAATTCACCAACGGATTACCAACGGAACAAGCGCGTCACGAATACACGAGTCGCTAAAATTTTTACCGACGGACGTCTCCGTCGTTGAAAATTTACTGACGGATTACCGTTGGGAACCATCCGCCGGTGAATCTTTGTTGCCATCGACAACGCCGGTGGTTGGACGGTTATTTACCGACGGACATACACCGTCGCTATTACCGATGGACAACATCCGTCGCTGTTAACGACGGACTCTGTCCGTCGGTAAAGTGTTGGGTTGCTGTAGAAATATTACAGACGAACAGAGTCCGTCGCTAACAGCGACGGATGTTGTCCGTCGGTATTTTTCTGTGTTCATTTCAACAGGTTTTTTTCCCTCTTTCCTAGTCACGACACGACACCTGTTTTCAACGAATAAAGCGAGACAACAAAGTAATAAATTGCTAAAACGATTTGTTAATTAATATAGATAAACTAACACATAATTTGTTTTAAAAGTCTCAAGTTTTGTACTATTTTCAGTTGTAATTCGAATAGTCAACTAAATTATTAAAACATAGTTTGAGATCAAATTTCTGCAGAATCATCACGAGTGGCGGGAGTATGACTCGACTGGGTGGACTGCTGCTGAGCCATGAGCTGCTAGACCATCTGTTCCATCATCCTCATATCATCTTCTAACTTCATTCTTCTTTCGCGCTCAGCTTGTAACTCACTCTGTATCTCAGCGCGAATTTGTTCGCGCGGCTGCAACTCACTCTGCATCTCAGTGCGAATTTGTTCACGCAACTGAGTTTGCCACTCGGCTGGAATTTGACAAGCAGTAGTTCCTGTACTCTGTGTCGAAGAACTACCACTCACGAGACTCGGTCCCAAGCTTCCAGTTCCAAGCATTCTTTTCTTCTTGTCGAGTCGTCCCCCCATAACTTCTTGGACATAAATTTGGCTCAGATTGGCACCCTCGCCCTGACTCGCAGCGATCTCTTGCACCCTCGCCTAGTTTATAAATATACATAAATTTTA
>JAYDZE010156343.1:0-22239 GCA_034509125.1 Monilaria moniliformis | reverse complement strand
TAATTAATCATTCTCATATATTACGATTATAAAGAAAATTTGAATTTCACATCGAATTTTTAATTGTCATCACCAACTAAAAAATTCATATAAAAAGATTAGATGTAAATGTTGAAATATAATTAAATATTTATTCCAACTTCGAAGTAATAATAATCTCTATCGAGTCGAGAACCTATATAAAAATATAATGAGGATATAATTATTATTTCTCCGACCAAAATAGCTTCTTATTTGATTTGGCCAAATTATAATTAATTTTAGCTAGATAAAAGTTATCTTTTTTTTTTTGAATCTTTATTTAATTTGCATTCACAGAGTGAATTAAAATTGTATGTTTTCCACATAACGATAACTTAGTTAATACATCTAAAACATAAAATATGAGATAAAAAGTTTAATCACTTAACGCTACAAAATATAGATACTAATCAAGATTAATTAGAATGAGCATGAGTATATAAATTATAAATGGGTTCGAATAGTTGAACTTTGTAACTAGTGGTATTATTATATAAGTTTGGAACAAGAATGTGTAGTAAATTAATTTTTAATCGTGTTTAGCTAGAACAACAAATATATATAAGTTCTAAATGGATTTCATACATAGTATATTTTCAAACTTATACTTTTAATTTAGTTTTAAATCTTTTGTTATTTATACAAATTATCATTAATGTTTGCTATATGTGCATTTTTAGTGTTTTTGTTGAGACGGGTATTGTTAGAATATTTATTAAGTTGGTAATATATATGTTTTATAAATTTAAACATGTTTGATAAATTATTATATGAGTTTAGAATTAAGAACATATAATAAAATATATTTATAAGATTTGAGACGTATACGAGTATATATGTCTTAACGGGTTTCGAATAGCTAAACATAATGCGAGAATATTAGTATAAGAGTTCGGGGCGAGTTAGAATATTAATGTTTTTTGATAGTGTGATAATATGTAAAATTTTAATATAAGGATTGTGTGGTTTTTTTTTTTTTTTTTAATCTACAGTCTTGAATAAGAATACACATAATATGTATTTTAAATATTATTTGATTCAATTTTTTTGTCTTCATCAATTTTTTCTCACACAAATTAACATAAAGTGCACGTTTCTTAAGAAGAGCGAAAATATAAAAATACAAAATCAAGATCATTCTACTACATTGAAGCTAAAAAGAGCTTGAAATTTTGCATTTCTCAATATCATTTTCCTCCATCATTCCAAGACGAATTAGGTTCATCTCCAAAACATTCCAAGACGAATTAGCTCATGTCCAAAAATTTAAATATAATCCACATATTGATTTATCATGTCGCCTTCTTCTTCCTCATTTTGTGTTTTCATTTGGTTGTTTGTCAATCTTTGCTAGTCCACGGCCTCTCATTGGTGTCACATTTCTCCATTATTCACAACCTTTTCCCCCCAATTTTGTATTTCCAATTGGTTGTTTGTTGTGCCTAAGCTTTAAAGTGTGGATCTTTGGTAGCCACCCACTCTTTAATGGTGTTACATTCTTCCAGTATTTGCTCGAACGCCATTCTCGCAATCACACAACAAACAAATGCCACGAATCTCAACTACCTCGCTATTTCAAAAGCATGGTTTCCTTATTTCTCATTATCTTCGTAATGAACAAGTCTTTGGTTCAATTCTCGTTCCAATACAGATTAGCTTTAATTGATTTTTCATGTCTCATTCTTCTTCCCCATTTCTGTGTTCACAATTTGCTGTGTGTTGCCTCTAAGCTTGAAGCTTTACCTCTCGTCTCGTGTCGATCTTTGCTACTCAGCCACCCTTTATTGGTATTTGCAGCCGCATGTTTCACATAACAAACAAATGCAACAAATCTCAACTACCTCGCTATTTCAAAAACATCGACAAAACCATTTCCTAATTTCTCAATTATCTTCTTAATGAAGAAGTCTTTAGTCAAATTTTCACGTAAGTGTTGATTATATTTTTGTTTTATTTGAATATACGGTCTAATTTGTACTTAGTTTGGTTATTGCGTGAACTTCTTGGAATTGCATGTAGGTATTTATTTAGACAGACAATATTTTTAACTTCGTAGAAATTCTCTTTCCTAGAGAGTATGTTCATCATTGTAAGCTTTTTTCTCATCTGCATCTTGTTTTCTACCTATAGTCTATTTGTTTTATATGATTTGTTTGTCGATAGAATTACATATCCAGATTCTCGAATTCCATATATTCTTCAATAATTTGCAATGCTGCAGGATCCGTCTCCTGTTTGTTTTTTCCATTGCTCATTTTATCTTCTTCTGTTGAGGGGTTTGTATAAATTATATTTCGGCTGTTTATGAGGTTTCTCAATCGATTGTATGATCATTTTCTTTAGAATTAGAATCCGTTAGTAGGATTCGCAGCTCATAGGTGCTATTCAAAAGTAATGGTTACTGGATCGTTTCATTTTCACCATTTGATTGAAATGAAATGCTATTTCCAATGTATAAAGTTTTGCTTAACCAATTCATTTTGTGTTTTAGTGATGCATTGCGCTTGATGTTGATTTCAGAAAGAAAAAAAAATGTGTACTTGGATTTCAAGTTATTATCTGCAACCATCACAGAATCGTAGGTGAAAATAGATAGTAAAAGGGGAAGCCAAAGTTTAAAGAGCTTTTTTTTTTTTGTTCCAGTTTTGCACCTAACTAGAGATTGCATTAGTTCACATATCTATCATTGTCTTATCAAATGTAGCAAACAAGCTTTAATTATATGGGCATGAGATTAACTCTGTCCTAGAGAAATGAGCGTTAAAATTTGTTTATGGGTGTGATATGCAGAGAAAATGGGGTTGTCTTTCGCCAAGCTTTTTAGCCGGCTGTTTGCCAAGAAGGAGATGCGAATTCTTATGGTAGGTCTTGATGCTGCTGGTAAGACCACGATATTGTATAAACTCAAGTTGGGAGAAGTAGTGACAACAATTCCTACAATTGGTATGCTTCTTTCCATTTTGCAACATCGTTCCATCTATTAACTTTCATCTATTCTATTTCTGTGTGCTGGATGCTTTTTACTTATATATTCCCATTAGGATTTAGGCCAACATGAGGGAGATGGGGAAAAAGAGAGAGAGGGAAGACTTTCGTATTCTAGTTCATTCAACAGCTTGTGGGCTTATATCTTATGTCTAATACTGTTGCTTGCACTTTTAATGTATTAGCGCATGATACATGTCTATATTTGAATGCTGATAAACTCTTCAACAAAATTTTACCCCTTATGAACCTGAGTCATCTTGTCGTATATAAAGTTGTATAGTTTATTAACAAAATAAGTACATAAGTATTTTGCATGCAGAATCTCAAATTTCATCTTCTCAAAATGACTAGGTAGATCGCTAGAATTTCATGGTTGCTTATTCTGATTAGTTGTTAGATGATTAAGATCAAGTATATTTCATTACTTTTTGTACCCTTTACATATTTTAACTTTTACTTTTAATTTCTATGGTGGATCATAGATAGCTTATAGATGTTAGCCCAGTATATGCAATTTGTGCGTAACCAAATATATTCATGTGCACTGCCTTTGACCTTACTAGTTGTGTGATGTGATCACCTTTTCTTTAGGATTCAATGTGGAGACAGTTGAATACAAGAACATAAGCTTCACTGTTTGGGATGTTGGTGGTCAAGATAAGGTACAAGTTGTACCTCATTTTGAACAGTGGTGTTACTTCAAGTACCTTTACAACTTGTGATCTAAACGAGGATCCTTATGAGAATTATCTAAAATAAGTTAGAATAAGGAGCTTCATAACCTGTTATGTGCATCTCTTCTTGTTTTTAAGCTTCCTCAAGCTTTTCATCTACTAGTACTACTACTACTTTCACGGTAGCTTGGTCATCTTAGGACTGCTCAGCCTTCCGTAGCATGCATGATATTTTACAACTTGGAGCCTTAGACTTGGATATGTAGCGTATTTGAGGTCTATGGTGTTAAAAATGCTTGGAAGAAATTATCGTTCCAGCTTATGTTTGATGCAAAGAATTATTTGAGAAGATGTTAGGATCTTTATAGGTCAATGACTGATAACGTCCTTATGATTTATGGAAACTCTGAGCCCAGGTTCCAATGGAGGAAGACTTGTTCATTTTATTAGAACTTCATTTAGTTTTATTGTTATGCTATATGATGTATGTTACTATGCTCAATAGTTTATGTTTGGAGGATTGAATGACACTCTCGCCATGGAGCTGGAATTGGTAAGGTTAACTGCTTTTCAAGCGTTTGTCGTTTTTCATAGTATGTAATACTTTGCTTGGAAAACTAACTCTGTTAGATAAATGAAAGATTCTCTTGTTAATGGTTTGTCGTGAAAGAAACATTGGTTCAAATCTTTTAGAAGTGCCATGCTTGTACCACCTCAAAGAGTTTATGAGCTTTCTGAAAATTTAAGAATAGTGTGACTAACAACTTGAAGGTCAATGCATTCTTCATCTCCTGAGATACACATCCTATGGTGAAGTTAACAAAGGGAAGAAATAAAAAATTGCACCACGATATCTTCTTATCATTCTTGAATAATTTTTAGTTTGGAACTTTACCAGACATTTTGCTTGTTAATACTCTAGGAACAACTTGCTCAGTCTATTTTAGCAATCTGAAGTTAAATGGAGATCGCTTTTGTTGGATTTATATTGTGTGTGTTTTGCTTGAGCAAAATTTACGCTTCGTTATCTTTGATGCTTATAATTTGCACCTGACTATGTGCAATATGGTCTGTATTATGTAGATTCGACCATTGTGGAGGCATTACTTCCAGAACACTCAAGGGTTGATTTTTGTGGTTGATAGTAATGATCGAGATCGTGTTGTTGAGGGTAGGGATGAGCTGCATAGAATGTTAAATGAGGTACTCAAACATGACTACTTTTTGTGTTTGCTATAATTTTATGTACAAGTACTCTTTGGAAAAAGCTTCATATAATCACCAGCCATTCATTTTATGACAACTTATTTGTCTTGTTGAGTTGTGGTGAAGTGAGAGTTAAATTCCTCCAGTAATTTTTTTATGTCCGATTTTGTATTGCCTGGAGTGGTTTTTACTGACAAAGGGTTTGTCCGGTGCCACGTAGGATGAACTGAGGGATGCCGTGCTGCTAGTTTTTGCTAACAAACAGGATCTTCCAAATGCTATGAATGCTGCTGAGATAACTGACAAGCTTGGGCTTCACTCTCTTCGGGAACGCCATTGGTATCCCCCTCCCTCCCTCTCACTATTCTGCAAGTTGTGGAGAGTAAAGCACTTGGGATATTCTTGCCTAGTTTTACTATAAAGATGTGTGCTGGTGTTGGCTTGCAGGTATATCCAGAGCACATGCGCCACCTCTGGAGAAGGGCTATACGAGGGGCTCGACTGGCTCTCAAACAACATTGCTAACAAGGTAGGATGAGTCGCTCTGATGAAACCGATTGCATCTTGTGATTTTTCTATTTTCTTTGGCTTACAGTCTTAAAGAAGAAAGCTCGGATGGCTTTTGGCGTCAATAGATCCTTGTGGATGCGATCATGTACTGTGATTACTTTTCTTTTATATATATATATATATCTTAGAGAGTGGTATCCTACTTACTATGTACAAATACAATTTTCACCCGTGTTTAAGAATCTGATGCATCCCTTTCCTCGTCAAATCAATCTCATATTAATGCATATCTCATTTATTCAAATGATTAATAGTATTATGTAATATTCATATATTCATTTTGCTTTCTTCGTGAACCGGCCGGAGTTGTTTTCCTGAACTTGTAATTGTGGCAATAATGTGCGTTGTAGCGCCGCTTCCGTCCTGCCCCTCGGTCGTCGCCAAGATTAACCTATGTTTGAAAAGGAAGTATGCGTATTGTTGGAAAACTATTGATAGTAGTACGACATTTTATAATAAATGCAATAAAATTTCAGATATTTTGATTAATTTGTCATTTATCTACGTGGATGTCACGTAGATCAATTTGTTGAGTCAGCAAAAAACCAACGATCTCGTTAGCACAAAAAACTAATGGATGTTTGAAGACGATCAAAACTTAACAATGTACATATTATTGATACCATATGACATTTTAGAACACATGTAAATGATTTGTGATGTTTGAATAATTTTTTGTGGTAAAATTTGAGATAGCTTATATGGATAGTGAAAATTAATAATCGGCTACCAACTTAATTGTAATAAATTTTAGTCAATTCTTGATTTTTTTGGATGATATTGCTCCTAGACTAGATTTGCAATCACTTTTTCATTGGGCTAATTATGGTTTATAGCTTCAACCCTGAACGATAGCTTGAACTTTCAGTAAATTTCAATTTATAGTTTCAACTTTGATTTATTTTTATATAGCCTCAACTTTGATAAATTATCTAATTATAGCCACAATCACGCCCAAAGTATGGCACCTATTGTTCTTTGCTAAAATTACACCTAAGACGACAATCAATCACAATAAAACCAGAGTCTAATGTATTATACACTTAAGCGGTTTTCTAACGATATGTTGTCCATCATCATCGGACCACCGATGTGGTCAGAATCGCACCTGAAAATTAGTGCAATAGTTCCAACTTTCAAGTGCGAGACTAACCACATCGGTGGTCCCATGACGACGAGTTACCTACCGTTGGAAATTTCTTTTAGTGTAGAATATATTAGGCCCTAATTTCGTGGTGATTGATCGTCGTTCTCTCATTCTCTCTCAACCCTAATATCCTATCCTCCGCCGTCGCTCACCTCCTTCTTCGCCAGTCTGTATGAATGAGTGGTATGAATAAGATATATTTGCATCGGCCTTTCCCATATCATGTGCCCACCACCTAGAACGAGTGGTACGCATGTAACGTATTTGTACCATTCGTACCACGCCGCTGGAGAAGATAAGCCATTGTCGACGTCATCGGAGTAGATAAAGCCATTGCTGCAAGAAAATCAAAAACTCAGATCAAAATTAAGAGAGAGAAATAGAGATATAAATGAGATGAAATCATGTAAATTTGGATTATTTAAAATAAGGGTATTTATGTCTTTCCAAATTAATGTAAATTAGTTGCTGACTGATTTCTATTATACAAAAGTGTTATTTCGCAATATTAACAATTCTTTCATAGTATAAAATTATAAGATTTTGAACAAACTAATGAAGATCGAAATGTATTACTTCCTCTATCCCACTCTATATAGCTCAAAATTTATTTTGGACTATCTTATAATTAAATAGAATACATTGTCCCACAATCTTCTATGTTCCATTAATAATTTCACTATTTTAATAATATTTGTTATAAAATAAAATTTTATTATTACATAATACATCATGATTAACATTTATAACAAAAATTAGAATATTAAAAAATTATATGCTATATTTTTGAAATAATCAATCAAAATAATTATTTTTAATTAAAATATTTCAACACTATGTTATATAATTTTTTAAAATTTCAACTTTTTTGTTACAAATATTAATCATGATGTATTATATAATAAAAAATTTCAACTTTTTTGTTACAAATATTAATCATGATGTATTATATAATAATAATTTTATTATTTTAAATAAATGTTATTAAAAATAACGAAATTGTAACATAAAAAATTATGGTACAGATGATCAAATTCCAAATGGATTAAAGTTAATAAAGTGTTGAGAAGTATTGAGCCATGTGTTGTATATATGATTTTAGAAAATAATAATTAATCGTATTAACGAGTGCAGGAAATTATTAATTATGAAAATTGGTAAATGACTATTAAATAGTTGTATGAAAGTTTTCAATCAGTGACACGATCTGCCCTACTAAACCAAAGCAAGTTCGTCGAATCATTAATCGGGAAAGGTCGCCGACCGTGGCGTGGCGGCGAGAAGGAGGCTCTGGCGGCGGTGCTCCTACAAATTTATATACTTCGCTTCTGGTAAAGTTTCCATTTGAGCATTTACTTTTTCAATTTTAGCATATCCGATGAAGATTAACCCGGCAACTCACTTTATTAGTTGAATGCAATGTTTGTGTAAAACCGTGATTCCAGCGGAAAATTAAATTGCCCTAAATTTGCAGCCTTCGTGTAAAAACTAAGCTCATAAACCTCAGATCACAGAAACAGAAAAATCTATGGCGGCGATTTACAGCCTTTACATCATCAATAAATCTGGCGGTCTCATTTTCTATAAGGTAAAATGCCTATTGTTTTCCCCTTTCACTGTGTTCATGTGAATCTTCAGTGTTCGGTGTTTTGGAATTCAAGAGATAATCTTAATATTGAATGTAGGATTATGGATCAGCGGGAAGAATGGATACAAACGACAGTTTGAGGTTAGCGAGTCTGTGGCACTCGATGCACGCCATCTCGCAGCAGCTCTCTCCCGTTTCCGGCTGCTTCGGAATCGAGCTTCTTCAGGCTGATACTTTCGATCTTCACTGTTTTCAGTCTCTTACTGGTTAGAAGATTTCCCTGTTGATAGTTTGTAGTTTTACGTTTAACTTGTTCGGCACTAGAATTTCATTATACTAAGTTTCTTAAATTGTTTCCCTGTCTTTCTATGTTCTTGATTGAATGTGAATGTGGAGTTGGAGGGGGGGGGGGGGAATTCAGCTGTAGTGTAGGATTCCTACAGAACTGATTACATAGTTATGGGTTTGGTTAACCTAGTATCTTTGTCTTGCTGCAGTGGGTAGAATCAGAGGTCCTGATAAAAAGAATCTTATATCCTGAATTTCCATAGTGTTTATGATCTACAACTAAAGTAAATCATGCCAAACAAAGGAGTTACTGGGAAAAGTGTTCATAAGCCTTGCTATGTAAGAGAAGAGTGGGCAGAAGCACACTTAGAAATGAGGATGTTCAGAAGGGAAATGGGTTGGTAGGATGCTCAATGGTGCTTTCCTTTTGATCTTTAGCTCTTAACTTCTCTTTGTTTCCTCATATTGGGCTAAGTTGCCAGTCTTTTCCCTGGCCACAGATATACATGATCTGTTGGTAAAATATTTTCGCGCTAAATTTCTTCCAAGTGCTAGCTTGTCATTTGCAAAACATGATAAGAACCTGCATTTATCCCACAATTTTTATAGCTTATGCTCATATTTTCCTGCTCATCTCTTGTATTAAATTAATTTATTTGCTTTCTTTTGATTCAAGGCTATTCTCATTTCTGTAGTCAGCAAAGTTGGATATAGTGCTTCATGCCATTGTTCTGATTTCTTGAGTGTTAGTTCCCATGGGCAAGATTTAGTAACTAGATACTTATGTTGATGCATATATGCATACACATCATACAGTCTGCTCAACTAACAGAAAGACATGCATGAGTTGCTTGTGATATTCCCCTGGAAGTGAGGATGTCATTTCACTGAGATATACAATTCTTATTGGAGTTGCCAGTATCTACCACTGGAGGTCAAACACCAGTTACATTGTATTCTTTAGTATTGAAGAATCAGCATAAAGTAGGACCACGCTAGTTAGTTTGCTTGCATAGAGGCCTTAGGAAAATGTCAAAATAGTTTTTGCCTAAGAAGGTAAAAATTTATGTACTAAATTTTCAGGTCAATCACATTGCCTGTTCTTGCCCTACAGGATAAAGCTGACATGCAGATCCATTTTTGATGATTTCCGTACAATATTTTATTCATGTCCTATTCCTAGACACTATATTTCCAGGCAACTGATGATAGACAAGAGTCAGAGCCACCTAAAGAGGAGACCCTGCTGTCTGTCAAAGAGATGAAAGAAACCAAAACATTTGAGGAGTCATCTTCATTATTTCTTGAGCTATTTTAGGGTTGCTCTAATACTCATCATTGGTTGTTGTCTGGTTGAACATGTACTTTAAATCAGACAACTGCAACTGTGCCATATGCCTTATTGAACAGTTTGGCAAGATCATTTGAGATTGTTGTGGGTACATGATGAGGGTTGCTCTAATACTCATCATATGCCTTATTGAACAGTTTGTCAAAGAGATGAAAGAAACCAAAACATTTGAGTAGTCATCTTCTTTATTTCTTTAGCTATTTTAGGACTGCTCTAATACTCATCATTCGTTGTTGTCTGGTTGAACATGTACTTTAAATCAGACAATTGCAACTGTGCCATATGCCTTTATTGAACAGTTTGGCAAGATCATTTGAGATTGTTGTGGGTACATGAGAAGGATTCACTTTTATGGCGATTAAGTAGAATAGATTGCTATCCTTGACACGATTACTATATCAACCTATGATGGCAAAGATATGTTTAAGCTCATCTATGGGAGCTCTGACCTTGTGGGTTGTTAGAGAGAGAGACCAAAATTCGTAGAAGTAAGGATAACTCTCTTGCTTGATTTTTTTCATACTCATGCTTTCTTTCTATAGTGATTAGATGTAATTAAGGAGGGCTACTACAGCTTGAAAAAAGGAGGAATACTTCCATAAATCGTCCTACTAGAAAGTCAAGCCAGAATTCCCAAGAATCAAGTGCTAGATACCAGCTAAATAAAACTATATTCTCAAGCTTGATTGCCATTTTCCCCTCATGTTTCACTTTTCCAATTCACACCAAGTATACAATAAATAATACCATCAAGTATTTTGGCAAAACAAGCAATGTATGTGGTGTGCATTAGTAATAGTGAAGTGAGATGTAACATAAAGATGTACCTGGAAATCCCATACAACGTTTCACCTAAATTGTGTCAAAATGTAAGAGTATGCTTTCCAATTTCATATTCTCTTTTTTCTTATGTCCATTAAATATTTTGTCCAGCAGCTTGTGCCCACCTTGGATTTTAACTTTGAGGTACATGTTGGCATTCTCCTATACTAATGCTGGTTATTTCCATCATATAAGAGTTGGAGAATTTCTTTGCACCTCCTATCTTCTCAAACTGTTAATTCTGAACTGATTGTATTGTTCATGAACACGTCTCTTCTTTCTAAACCTCATTGCTGAGCCTGGTCCTAACATATACTTTTCGCAGTAGTTGTGTTTGTCTATGGTTGAAACTTGAAAGAGTTGGACCTGATGCTCAGTGTTAATCGTAACAGGGTCATATAGTAAAGGGTTGTTAGGCCCATGAATGTGATAATTGGTTAATGTTACTAATGCTATTGGTAAATTAAAGTTGATGGTTTGTGGTGACAGGACCTCCTACCTGTGATTTTGTTGCAACATTTTCACCCTTTGTTATTTTTATACTTTGTAGCAATACATATATTAAGTTTCAAGTTGCTGTATTTGTTCAAAAAATTATTGCATTTTAGTAAATATATTATAAACATTTTGTAATTTAGTTTCTTAAAAGATGACAAATATTTTATATTTAAATCAAAATTTAGAAATTTCATTTAGGCTTCATTATGCTTGAATAAGTTTGTGGGATTCGAATTTTCATTAATTAATGCTCAAGCTTGACTTGATAAAAAATGAGTCAAGCTTGAATTTCACAATACTCGGGTCGACTCTCCTTTGTTACATCCTTAAAATACCATACCTTGTCTTGGAAGAGCACTAGTCCACGCACAGTTGAGGTCGTCATTTAATGTCAGCTTTTTGGATGCATTATAGTTTATCATCTAAGTTGAGCAGTTCAAGTTTGAGAATGTAAAACATCACCATGTGGAATTGGAACTTAATTTTGGATAATCAAATAAATGATCTGCCTGGAGTCATGTACTCGCTGCTTTTTTTCTTTGTCTGCTTAATGCTAGTCTAGCAGTAAGTAAATTGATTAAATTTGTTACTTTCTTGAAAAAGATCTAGGTAGAAATGGTCTTGGACCTGGAGTGTGGTAGTTTTGCATGTGTTCTATGATTAGCTCCTTCGGAATTTCATGACAGTCAGTTATACAAAACACAAATTTATATATCTTGTCACTGCCCCTTTATATTAGCGATTCTTGAAACTTTATGAGGTTTATTTTTTCTCATTTGATGTCATGAATCAAATCGTGTAGGTACTAAATTCTTTGTGGTTTGTGAGCCTGGAACTCAGCATATGGAGAATCTCTTGAAACATATATATGAGTTATACACAGATTATGTCTTGAAGAACCCTTTCTACGAGATGGAGATGCCAATTCGATGCGAGTTGTTTGACATAAGTTTGGCACAGGCAGTACAGAAGGAGCGAGTTGCCTTATTGGGGAGATGACCTGCTAGCAGGGAGGTAAACGTATTTTGTGTTCGTTCTATGTACTATGCTCGTTTGTATCTCGTGTTCGATGCATATGCTGAGCTCCTTTCTATTATTTTTAAGCGTTCTGTTTT
The DNA here is from genome assembly GCA_034509125.1 of Monilaria moniliformis. Taxonomy (NCBI): domain Eukaryota; kingdom Viridiplantae; phylum Streptophyta; class Magnoliopsida; order Caryophyllales; family Aizoaceae; genus Monilaria; species Monilaria moniliformis. Next base: position 9,971 of record JAYDZE010156343.1, on the reverse strand, counting down.
GAAAACAATGATAGAAGAAGGTAAGGTGATTCGGTTTCAGAAAACTCAGATTTGCCTGTCGAGACTGATTCTTTGATAATTCAGATTTTTGAACTCGTGCTCATGATCGGAAATGCATGTTTATTTTCAGAATTCATCTGTGGATCCATATTATTAGTCATACTTTATGCTGCTTTCTTATTTCAAAATATAAACGATGCACTGATTTCTGCCCCTTGAAGAAACGACATGCTGATTTATGCTGTGTGTTGGCTTCTTGTTTGACACAAATGTCATGTAATTTATCTGATGAGACCATTTTAATTAGTGTTAATACTTTTAAATCAATCAATTTACTTACTAGAAGTCTAATGTAGCCACATAAAATATTAATTCTAACCACTCTTTGTATAATTAAACTATGTTACGTTCAATGAAAGTAAAATTAAATAGTAATAAATAAATTAAAAAACTGAAAAAAAAATCAAAACTCCCCCACCGCCCCCTCTCCCATTCCCCATTTGTGTTAATACCTCTAAATAACCATCTTATTTAACAAAGGACTAATGGTATTATGGTAGCCAGAAAAATAAAAATATATTAATTCTAACCTGTTTTTTTTTTTTATAAATAGACTTTTTTTTTGTGGTCGCTATTAAATGGTTGTTTTAATTTTTGCCTCTTTTTATCATCCATAATATTGATCTCATAACATTCCATTACGTTATATCAACTGCAACGTTCTTGTCATGGACAAAATTGAAAGAAATAACAAAGACAAATATAAAACACATGCATATGTCAGATGCAACAAACAAGAAGAAAAAAATATTTGCAAGGGTACTTAAAAGTTAAAATGTCCTAACAAAAAAAAAAAAAAATCTAGTATACAACAGCTCCAACTCCTTTTGGGCTGTGCAATTGTACGTGAAAGATGAAACAAAGGTCATTTCTAATATATTAGGTTATGTGTTCAATTGAAGAGAGAGCACGGCGGCCGCCGTCGCATAAAACCCATCCCAATTAATGAGGGAACGATTTATGGAAAAATGTAAAATGAATTAACTCAATCCGAAATTCGAATCCAAACTCTACATAAAACATCAGAGAAATTGATGCATGTCTCATAGTCATTCTCCTAGTCTATTATTTGTTAAGGGGTGTTTAGTAGAGTGGATTTGAAATTAGGTTGGAATAATAATTTTATGAAATTGAATTTGAAGTTATAATATTAAATATTCTATTTTAATTTTAAATTCTTTGGTTAGTAAAATTAAATAATTGACATCAAACTTATTGTAATTTCAAATTCTTTATTTGGTAAGTCAAAAATATTTAATTAAAATTTGACATTGATTTTTAATTGAATATTTTTATTTATTTATTTATATATGTTATGTAACTCTATATATTTTCAGTTGTGTGCGCAAGCGTTTATGTTGTGTGTGTGTGTGTGTGTGTGTTCTGTGTTTGCAGTGTGTGTGCAATGTGTGTTTGTTTTGTGTTGTTTGGGTCCAGTGTGTGTATTGTGTGTGCGTTGTGTGAGTTGTGTGTGTGTGTTCAATGTGTGTATTTGAGAGATACTCAATTTTATATTTATTTAGATTTTTAAATATTTATTTAATTATATAATTTAAATTGTAGAATTGGACAAATTCGAAATTGGAATTCAATTTCAAATCCAAATATTTTTGTAGTACCAAATAGTGGGTTTGTAATTGAAAATTACAATTCCAAATTCAAGCCCTCAATTCTACAATATATAATGCATCCTAACACAATTTGAAACTTTGAGATATTTTAAGGCTCTTGACAAAATCTAAAATTTGAGCTAAGTTGCTTGATTTTTTTATCCAATTGAAAAGAATAGGAATGGAAAAATCCTAATACTACAGGTAAAAAGAATAGATTATGAATCATGAATAATAAAACAGCGCTTTAGTAATATGACACTGAAATAGAAGCATAAATGGAACCATCCTGCTCAAAACTATGTTCACAACATTAGACTGCTGCTTGCTTAAACTTTATCAAAAACTCATTTCTGAGGCAACACTGAACTCGGATCTCATTGATCCCTGGATAATTGTTTACTCTGAAACAAAACTGAGTGAAGATTCAAGCAAATCACAATACATCACAGCCCAAAACAGTGTTGCCAGTCATTTTTGAGAGCAGAAAATCCCTCTTTTTTCATAAGTGATAATAGAAACAGGTCTAAGTAGATTTACACATAAGTTTGTACTGCAATGGACAAACAGGTTATGAGCAAATCCAACTACAACATGCAAGCTAAAGACAGCCACATCATATGTGAGCCTCCTTTATTTAGGTAAAAGATCCATTATCATCAACCAGAATCCTGGCTACTAGCTCCATTGCCGGGGAAGTCCAGTGCAGCATCATTATAAATTTCCCACCAGCGGTCAACCAACATTTTCACATCTGCTCTATCCATATACTCCCCTTCCCCAGTATACTTCCATGGCTTTGAACCAGCGACACAGAAGTTAACCACCTTCACAATGTCAAGCTCCACATACTCGGGGTGGCGCCAAAGCATTGCCACTAGCAAGTTGTAGACCGGATGGATTGGCTTCGCACAGTCCTTGAAGAACAAGTTAAGGAAGTCCTGCAGATTGAACCACAAAGACACGCATGTGTGAAGATCTCTAATTTAGTCAAGAAGCAGCCAACATATTTAATATTCATCAAGTATTTTGCATTTTACCTGCTCTGCAAATGGGGTTGGAGGTGTGACATCAAGGGTGCTCAAGAGGTTGGCATATGTGTTGAGACAAGGCTCAAAAAGAAACATGCCACAATTTAGATAAAACGGAGGCCTTTCGCCCAGTTCTTGGGGCCATGGGACCGCCTGTGGACAAGGTTGGCCATCCATCTCACACAAGCAATCCATCACAGCATAGAAGCAACCAGAAGGCAAATCAAAAAGGTTGTCTATATTTCCAAGCACTTGGATGTCTGCACCCATGTAAATCATCTTCCTGTACTCCGCAAACTGCAGAAATTATAAAAACACATCTGTCAATATTTATGGCTCTTACAATGCCTACTTATGTAGTTAAAAATATAATTATTAATGAACTCAATGGAAATAAATTTATAAGAAAGACTACTGACTTCCTCAAAACTCAGTTAAACATACATTTGTGAAAATTGTCCTAATGTAATAATCACCACACCTGAAAATTGATTAAAAAGAAAAGGCAATTGCTGGGTGAAAAGGCTCACCTTCCAAAGCCGAAGTTTACAGTAGTTGACAGCAAAATAAGCTCTAGCAAATGAGCTCCCCTTGTTGCTGACAGGTGGGAGAACTGGATCAATCTCTCGAAGGATACATCCCTGGTTCAAGAGCATGTTGCGATGATCCTCTGGCACGTCAGGTAAAACCGCCACTACCAGTGGATAAGTTGCTTGCACCTTCCTTAATCCCTTCGCCAGACAAACAACACCTTTCACATAATCACCATCACCTGCCAAGAAAGTAACATATGCATAACTACGCGGACTGCTATCTATAATCTCATCAGCTAGCTCAGCTGTAGTTTTGGTTAGAGAAATGACAAGTTCATGATCCATTTGAGCTAAAAGTATTCTAAAAAAACAAGAATAATTTCTTAAGGAAGGAGATATTCTTGAAGCAGGTACAAGCGTATACACTGATAAGTATAGCTTCAATGGTGTGCATGTTCTCCACTGGGTACTGCTTTTATAGTTGCATCATATGAGTTGGGGTAGGAGTCATTACAAAGCCTAGCCACATTTCAGAATTTTGCGGAAACGCATGAGAAAGGTATCCAAGAAGCACTATCTGCTCACATTTTTCACATTTCTCGTGTAGTAGATGATGAATCAACCGCTTGAACGGAATTTAAGGCGATGCTTTTCTGTCCTGATGGAGAGATAATGCAAGTCCTTACAGCCATGCTATGACTTCAACTAATTTGTTTGTTTATCAATTTGTAACCGTCAAAGAATAAATCCGGCACCAACCATTAAAATCGCCTTCCAGTTTTGGCGCCTCTCGAAAGCATTCAAGAAGTGTTAAATAAAAGTCATTTCATGGAGAGCATTGATATTGGTGATTTATTGGATATATGTTGAATTGAATTGCTAGTAACTATGACTGTGAAAGCTCCAATGTAGTAAGAATTGATTGCCTAACATATTATCAGACATGTAAATTCTAAACGTAGGTTAAGATTAATAAAAATTTATACACTCTGCCTTTTTCCTACTGGAAAGGTGGTTACAAGTGACTTTACACAAACTAGCAGGATGGTACATGCGACGCACACAAAAAGTATTGGGTTAGAACAATAAATATATATGTAAAAAAGATAGATAAATATTATCAAAATCTCGAAGAATTTTAGATACAAAAGAAATCCTATCTTGTAAAACCTATATATTTTTAATTGCTAAACTATCTTTAAAAAATAAAATAAGGATATTATGAGTATAATCAAAATTCATGAGAATACAAATCTTATAATGATAATTGATGAATAGATAAATATAATATATTACAATAAACTATTTCCCTTAAATTAAATATATAATAGGGATATAATAATAGGCAAACCAAAACAAGGCTTCTTTATTATAGGTATAGATTCTTCACTAGTCTTTTGTCAAACAAGATTACTGTAAATCCATCAAGTTATGCTGCTGGATGTCTAAAAAATTATTTTTCTAAGTTATGAGTTGCGTGAACTAGGAAATAATAGTAGAGTTATGGCAAGTAATAATCGAAGTCCATTTTAAATTGAAAATATATAGACTATCAGCAACTTCAGATATCCAACAAACTAGTATATGATGAGAGCCTTTAATATATCTGATGCTTGAAAAGGAATTTTATATACTCATATTAAGTGTGTACTAGTAAAATATAAGATACCAGACATTAATCAGAAATTAACATGAGAAAGCATCACAGTCTAAATATTGAATTACTGAGAAACTGTTTAACTCCATGAACAATACCTAGGGCTAGTAGTCTTAAAATCTTAAACTTTAGTTAGTGTTGTATATATAAAACGACCTTTTTATTGCAACATTCAGACACTAACTTCTGTTTCCTATACATTGATAGAATTCTAATGGATCCAATATGTCTGACAGCTTAGTTTTCCAGACATGTTATATTCGTTTTACCATAAACTTTTGTTGTTTTAATTGCCAAAAAAAAAGAGTAGTGTTGTAATTGCTAAAATCTAAAAGTCATGTTGTAATTTCAGAACTAATCAAAGTTCATAATTTTTAATGCTTTTAACGTTAGAAATCAATCAAATCACCACAAATAAACATGAAGTTTACCATCAGAGCAGAGCTCATGTTAGACAGATAAGAAAAGAGAGGGGGTGGGGTATTAGCATTTGCAACTAGCATTTATAGAAAAAAGAATTTTAGATGAATTCAGAAAATCGAGAAACCTGCAAATTTGCATTAAATAGATTTTAGAAAATCAATAAACCTGCAACATAATATTAGAGATCCATTTTGAATTTAGTTTCCTGTTACCAAATACTGTCATTATGCCACTTTAAGGGACATATGATGAATGGACCACTGATCATGCAAAAGATGCATGAGAGCAAGAGAAGGCAAGATTTTGTCCAGGTCGTGTCAGATTTTTTTTCTGTTGGGAACTAATCTATATTTTCAATCAAACCACCTAAAATGATGAAAAAACCTCAGTTAGAAAGGACTAGAGGATGTACAATGAGGTCATACTATGAATCATCTATCTCTTGCATAACTATAAGTAGATACTCTATATTAGTCACAAAGAAAATCACAAGACAATCTATCTCAGTAACTAATCGAATTCCTCAAGAACTTTCGACTATGTCATATTATAAACGTATCACTGTGACGATAATATAGGAAGCAGGAGAAGAAGCAAAATTTGAAATAGACAATGTCATGTGTAGCAACTAGTTGAACGCTACATAACAATTGATTATTAAAAAAATATAACAGGATTATAAAGAATGAAAGTACACATATATAGCATTTGAAACATATAAAGAATTAAACTTAAATATGCTTCGTAATCATCCGAAGGATGAAAAATTGGCATTTTTATAAGCATGCCGGTGAAATTTCTGGGTTAAAAAATCAGTCCACACAACTCAGTGAGCAAAATTACATACTAAAAGCAATCACATTTCAGTCACTAATTTATCAATTTTCATGCACGAAAAATAGTAAAATAAATGCCCAAAGAAGTGAAGTGTTTACATAGATGATGGAGAATGATAGCTTGTCTTCGTACAGGGCGACCTAGAAACTCGGATTACCTGAACATGGATAAAACACTAAATTATCAGAAACACTCACATATAGGGTTGAACAAGGAAAGAAAATCAAAGCAAACAAACCTAAAGTCTCTCGAAATAAGCAGAAGACTTCTTTTCCTGAGCATTGAATGGTTCCAATCGTCGGAGATGAATCTCACCGGCGGCATCAATTTGATAGGAGTGAGGTACACCATAGAAAACCGATAAAATTGAGTATTTTCAAATCTTAATTCAGATCAGTGACTATTTATATGTAGATATTGAAACGTGGGTAGGTTTGATAGTTAAGCCAAGATTAGATTATTAATTATAATTATATTTAGTTATAATTAATAATCTAATTTTGGCCTAATCTATTCTATCAAATATACAAAGTTGAAGTAGATTGTGGTGTCTTATATCGAGATACTTCAAATTCACCATTCCATACTATTGATTTATGATTATTACTTAGTGTTTCATTATCTGTATTTTTGATCGAAGAATCACTAACCAAATTGGATTGTTGATTGCAGTATTTTAAAAATCGGGCCAGTATGTAAATCGAGGAAATTACTGATTCATCATTACTTGTTAGATCCGATTGCTGATTAAGCCGAAATATTATTACAAATATATATATATATAGAGCTGTAATCAAATCTGAACTATATCTTAATGCATAACTAAGACCATATCATGTCCGTTTATTTAATCGATTTTATGGCTATGATCTAGGACACGTGTCGCCACATGGCGCGATTCAAGAGCTCATTAATACGTTAAGGTTAATCAGGTAATTTTGGCAGAAACCGTCTGCCTCATAACACCTATTTTTCAGGTTCAACCGTGTGCCACCATCTCCCTATATTTAAGGATATGTGTAATCTTTATATATGATCTTTTCAGATAGGTCGTGAACACTTTCAAATCCTATATTCACGAAATTAAATTAGTTGTCTGTCGTGAATCATTATTGTGTGGTTGCTATATCATTTTAATTTAGAATATACTAGGATCCGAGCCTTGTGGCCTAGTGGCAAAGGCAGTGATATCAAGGGACTCTCCTCACCGATGTCCTGGGTTCGATTCTCACAATATCACGAATCTAATATATAATCATAAAAAGATATCAGTGTAATCACAATCAGCTGCAAAGTATTTTCTTAATAGCATAACACATATCTAACTAACTTTTACTTCATATCATCACATCATGTATCCTATATCATATATCATATATACTAATTTTAATCATCAGAATATCAAACCCATGCCTGTGATAACATGCAGAAGTGTGTTGATCTAATACTACAGGAGACGTTTGGAGTTCCAACCAATAGAATTCACAGAGATATTTCAGGGATTATCATTATTGTAGCAAATCTTTACGTAGATTCATGATCCCTAGTTTCAAGGGAGATAATATAAATTTCGCCTGGTTAAATATATACCAATTATAACCCTGTGATAACATGCACAATAAATTACGATGATATCCAAATAGCGGTTAATCTGGACCTTCGATTTTGCTAATCAATGGTTAAGATATGGCTTAGTTATGTATATAGGGGATGGTTTGATTTTAATGCACCCCTATATATATATAGTATTCAAATTTGAACTCTTTCTTATTACAAAATTAAAATTAATTTTTATTCGTGTAATTTGGAGATCTAACCATGTGCAATTAAGCCACGTGTCATTAATTTTTTAACTAATATTGTCATAGAGGCTTAAATGTAAATTATTATTTTTTTTCCGGTTAATAAGTTGAAAATTTCTTGGGATGATCCTTCCATGATTCTAACGTGGGATTTGATTAAAATATAGAATGTTTTTATTCTTATATTTTTATCTTTCTTCTAAAAAAAGAAAGCAAAGATTCTCATAAGATTTGAAAGCATATGATGACGTGCATTGTGTTATATAATGATAATTATTTTAATATGGTGAACGTCTTATAACCCATACTCATTAGCCTATAAATCTTGCGAAAGAGTAGTAAGCCTTAGAGTAACTTCTAAGCACAAATTAACACATTGATCAACCTTTAAACTCCTCCCTGAACAATACTAAGCATATGATTTCCGTACTACGTATGATATTCACAATCATGAACATCATCTTCAATCGTACAAAACTTGAGCAAAAATTGATCCACAAATGCCAATCGATGAATTAGATGCAACATTTCTCTCTCATAGTGTGTTTTTCTCCTTTTTTCTCCTCTGCTCTCGTTCTGAGTGTCCTCCTATTTTGAAAATGCTCACCCCCTCTTTTTCTTCAAATTCGCGTAATCGCCGCTGCGCCACACGGTCTGTGTGTGACTCCCGGGGCTGAGAAAATGACGCCAAAAATGACACACAGATCGTGTGTGAAAAGTGTTTCCACGTGGGCCGTGTGTCGCAGCGAAAATCAGGCAGTATTTTTGGAAAAATCATCTAAAATCCATACGTGCTCGGAATGACCTGAAATTTTGACACATTCTCAACATCTTGAACTAGCTTCGATTAAAATTTCATGACAAATAAAGATGATTTGGTCAGTTAAAACATTCGTGAATGAGCTATTGAACTGGAGGTCGAAATCTAGGTTGAGAGGGCTCATTTCTTGCTTCCCATTTCATCTGTTCTTCAATTTTTAAACTCATTTCATCCCAAACCACTTCCTAATGATGAAAATAACTATGACACTCAGTAATCAAGTAAAAGTGTGTGAAACTTTAGGGAAAAACTTATACCATATGATTTGCATAAGTAGGCCAAAGTTCATGATATTTAAACTCACTTTTTAAGTTCACGAGAAATGCCAGATTTCGGCCAAAGTTCGTAGTTTTTGCGACCATTACCCCTATATAATATATCAAATAAGGGTTTTTAATAATAAATTTTAATTATTGTTCATTATTTAACAATATCTTTATTTTGTAATAAATCTCTAAAATTAATAGTATAACATAACAAAGCACAAAATCATAACACGAGCTTTAAATTTAACTTTTACAATTACTAAATTTGTAGAAAAGAAATTACAAAAAAAAAAAAAACAATGGCGTTACAAAAATTAGTGGCGCCTAATTTAATGGCAATTATCCTCGAAAATACATCCAATACTTACACCATTAGCTGCAGTGTTTTAAAAATGGTCTGGACCGGCCGGTTCGATCAGTTCGGCCGCAAACCGGTGTGATGCCCGTTCCGATTCGGTCATAAAAACCACCAAGCTATTGAACCAGTGCAAATCGAAAAAATTAATCTGTTCGGCCGGAAACCAGTGACCGGTTGAACCGGTTTTTTAATTTTTTAAACATTTATCAAAAATGATTTTAATTTGGGCTTCATGGGATTTGATCTCTTGACCAATGATAAGGTGTGTTGTACCTTATCTATTGGACTACAAGCACTTTTATGTTATTTTATGAACTTTAAATGTTCTTATACATAAAATATCGATTTTTTTTATCTATACTTCTTATTAATCCATGTTTGATATTAAGGAGCAATATGTCATAATACTAAACACGTGATTATTTTTGTCTATTTTTTTGTCAACTTCATTAGTTAGTATTTTTAACTCATGAGAAATGGTAGTATGTATTAAAATTAGGGCAAATTGCCAAAAAAACCACAAAGTTTGGTCAAATTCTGGTCAATCCCGCAAGTTTCAAAATCAGCCAATTAT
>JAYDZE010156232.1:0-22241 GCA_034509125.1 Monilaria moniliformis | reverse complement strand
GAGTGTGACTTCCCATTCCCACGGACTTCTGTCTGGTTGCTTTTCTTGGGTAATTTCTCATTTTCATGCTCTTGTGGAAGATCATGCTTCTTATCCTGGCTTCTGATGGCATCTTGTCCATCATGGTCAAGTTTCTTTTGATTTGGTGCTTTAGAGCTCTCACTTGACATTCCTCCAGCCGTATCTTTCTTGGAAACAAACTTCTCACCCTTTTTAGGAGTGCCAGATTTCTCATCAGACTTGTTTCTTCTACTCTTTGACTTCTCCTCATGCAAATGCATGTGATCTGAAGTATCGCTTCTTGAATCAGATGCCTTGATTTTAATCTTGTCTACTTCAGAACTAGAGGCACGTGCCTTGTCTTTAGAATGTGAAGACGAACCTTTTCCAGACTTTTTCGAGTGAACTCCACTCTGAGATTGGTCATTGTTTGTTCTTGTTTCAGCTTTGGATGGCTCAGAATAATGTTTTGTACTAGCATACTGATTGCTATGACATAACTGATCACTGTGAACATCATCGACATGATCATTGACAGTAAGAACTGCATCTATTTTATCCAATCCTGTTCGGTCGTTCCCTCCATCATCACTGCCCGAAAACCTTCCCGGGTTGGCAGCAGCAGAATCATGAAAATCAGTTCGTCCATTGAGGCTTTTCCGTGCTGATGTGACCTTATCGGAATTAGGAAATCTCAGAGGGGATGAAGAAACTGATTCAACTGGGGAACCTTTAACTTCTTGGCCATTGGTTTTGGTTCTATGCGAGCCAGATACCTTGGAAGAGCTTGAATTGGCAGCAACTGAAGGATGTGCAGAAGCCATGTCACTTTTCAAATAATCTACTGCTTGAGTGCCGTTTACAAGCTGCCCATCATGTTGGTCCTTCGTACTTTTGCTTTTTCTGTCGGCCCCTACACTGGCTTTGCTTCCACTCATAGCTTTTCCTCTAGACTTGGAAAGTCTAGCTTTCTTTTCTTTTCGGTGTTCACTTTCACTCAATTCTTCTATAAAATCACCAGAGTGCAAGTAATGTTGTCCTGAATTGGAAACATGCTCATTATGAGTCCTAGAACCATGATTTTCTTTAGCTCTCCTCTTTCTAGGATCTTCGTCATCATATTTTCCAGAACAGAGCAAACCATCAGCTGCAGGTGATGGAACATGCATTTCTACATTCATACTTGATACTATACTTTTCATGGCTTCGCCAGTAAAATCCTTATGGTTATTGTACTTGTCTCGATCATTACCAGATGTATTATTTGACAGACTTGACGAGCGACGACCTGCTTTCATGGAAGCCCCACCGCCATTGTCAGAAGTCCAATTTTCATCATCACAATGTAACTCCTCACTCTTAATTCTTTTAGAAGTTCTAGAGCCCTCCATATCAGACTCACGCTTGCTCTTTAACTTTACACTTGTACCTATACAAGTCCATTTGAAGATAAAAAAATTAGGAAGTTTGGGGAAAGAAGCCCAAGGTCGAAGTAGATATGACTCAGATGCGCACTTGACCACAAAAAAGTACAAAGAATAATGATAATACCTTTATCAGAAGAGCTGACTTGTGATATTTTTTCTGCTTTAGCATCACTGCACTTCTCTAATGCCATACTTGCTTGCCGCATATGCTGTCCAGATGCATCTACAGAAGGTGAGTTATTCGCGCTGTTTAGTTTAGTTACTTTTCCCAACATACCAAGATTCTTCTTCCGTGAGTTCGATGAGTTGGTGGAACCATCTATATCCGCTGAATTTGCAGCCACTGCAGACCCATGTTTCTTCTTCCCACTATTTGGTGCAGTTGGGACAGCAACATCTTGGTGTTCTTGAGCCAGAGGCCTAGAATCAGCTGAGGTCATCCCCACCGAAGCCACAATGAAATTATTTGGTCGAATGTCTTGGCCCTCGGGAGGAGGGCCCGGAACTGAAGCAACAGGATGGTAAAGGGCCCTTAAAGCATTAGTTGTCTCCTCCTCTGGGATGCTACAACGGTTCATCCCAGGCCTGTAAGAATTGGAACAAGTGAGTTTTCCACATTGAATAACTTTTAGACATACACAGAGAGGCAGAGCTCGCCAACATAAGAGCAACTGACCATCAAAGGCAGTAGTTGAAAATTTTGGATCAACTATTACAATGATAATTAGACAGAACCTTTCCAAAATAGCAAGTCACATAACAAAGATCCTAAAATAATACATATTAAAGTGATAGAACTTACAGCCAGGAAAGCATCCTACAAAGCCATTTCTCAGGAAGATTTTTGGGATTAGTACCAAGTGGAAGTAGTCTCCATGTTTTACACTTCTCACATAAAACCCAATCTTCTTGGACCAGAGGAACCGATCCAGCTGGAGCTTCAGAACTAGGACCATTTTCAAGGGGAGGAGCTGGCCGGGAAACAGGTTTGGCATATTTCTCTAGTGTTTTTTCAGAATTTCTGCCTGTATGTTTTTCTCGAGACATGTTGTGATCATTACTTAAATTTCGTTTTCCAGCAAGTTGAGGATCTTTTAGCCTTCCCGAGGATGTCATTTCCCCAGAAATAGATTCATTGTCGTCATCTTCAAATTCTACATCTCCAAAGAAGTCCTTATACCTGTCCCTTGGTTTCTCGTGCTCCTTCTGGAGATCAGGCGTATCATTTTTAGATATGAGACTATTAGTATGAGAACGCTTCCCACTTTTAGGAGCCAGAGTAGACTCAACCATTAACTCGTCTTTTGCCACGTATGCACCTTCAGAGCCTTTATTTTGAGCTTCCTTCCGTTTCCTCTTTCCCCCAGTTGATGATTTCTCAAGAGATGATTCCAGACCTTCCTCATTAACTGACCCTCCTTTCTGAGGGACTAATTGTTTCAAGGAATCGGTCGGTTCGGCAGCAGTAAGAGCTTTTATTCCCTTAGAGGCATTAGACTCTGACAGGTCCAAAGCATGAGGCTTTTCTGCCTTGTATATGTCCTCCTGAGGGCAAGCTGCAACAGTACTAACGAGATTTCGTTCTTTAGATTCAGAAGCCTTTTCTGATGAACCAGACCTCCCTCCCAACTTCTCAGCTCTGCTAGCATCTTGAGCAGGTGCCGCCGCACTCTCCAAATGCTCCTTCTCAATGCACGGGGAGAAGGTTTCTCGCTTTATCCTATCTTTCGCAGCAAAAGTTGCAGGGGACGTATCCTTTGACGGATCGGCAACAATATGCTGAGAACTTGATAAAAGTGGAAGTTTCAGAGCATTAGAGACGAGCTCCTCATACCCAAATGCATCACTATCAATTTCTTTATCCTTCTTCAGTGGAGAAACATTATTCTCTACAAAAGCATTATTTTTCTGATATGGTAATTCTGTGAAGTAATCATCGTCCTTTTCAGATGACACAACCTTTTTCTGCTCAGTAACTTTATGGTGACTCCTACTAGAAAGAGATCCATTCCCTAACAACCCAGACTTTTTGCTTGTTTTGTCGACTGGTTTAGTTTCACTCTTTCCCCTAAACTTCCTTCTTTCTGTAAGATGAATCAGATCCTCAGATAGAGGGGATAGATGCAGTTCCCCAGAATAAGATGTCATAATCTGCTTAAGCACAGAAACAACAAGAAAAGCTTAAAAGATTTGTTTACAAAAGAAAAGTCGAACAAAAAGTTCTCGCAAATAAATATCAACAACAATATTACCTGAAGAATACTGGTTGGTGATGCCTCAGGCACACCCAAAAGTTTACCACATTGTCCTTCCCTAGTTGTGGGACTGTCGTCCATCGAAGAGGATGGCGAAACTACTAGACCAAGTCCACTGTAGATTTCAGCATTCTTCTGTGCTGACAAATTTTCAGAGCCAACTTTGATTCGGACCTTCAGTGTTCTCTGATCACTCACAGATTTTTTAGTTGTTCCACTTTTTAAGCTTGATTCTTCAGCATGTTTAGATTTTAAGTAGCCATTGCCTTTCAAGGAGCTTCCCACTGATAAAGATTTTCCTGAAGCGGCATGGGGCCTAATTGATGGAGAAGCACTTGATGAAGCTAAAGAATTCTGCCTTTGATCCTACATCAGAGAAAATCAATAACTCAAATAAACATGATTTCAAGTTGGGCTATACACTCTATTTCTGCTTTTCAGAGGACATGGGGATTGAAAACAATTAAGTTGAACTACCTCTGTGTGTGCCTTTCTTGGGGATCTTGGTGACTCATAGTTATGAGCCTCGGCTGGACTTTTTGTATGCGACCAAGATGGACTCCGCTGATATGTAGGTAAAAACGAACCATAGCCACCAAATTTTGCTCCTATAAAGTATTTGATTAATACTTTACATTCTAAAACCACATCTACATGACCCTAAAGTTACATAACTGGTTGTACTCCTTCCAACTTACCCAAATTCTCAGCTGAAACACCACCTTCGAAATCTTTCTGGAGGTGACCCAAAAATCTATGGACTTTTTCCTCCTATAAAAGGAACACGAAATGAGGAACATAAAGTAAAATCCATTGATAAAGGAGAACAAGAATGAAAACCCATAAAGCAAGCTTCATAGCACCTAATTCCACAACCCACATCAGCTCGCAACGATGGAAGGATACCTAACTAAACAGAACTAAGGCTTCATAGTCAATGTTCTTGTCGTCTTATAAGCCACTTTCATCTACCCTAACTAAACAGAACTAAGGCTTAATTAATCCACAAGATAGGTAATATCACCTAGGATTATACATAAGCACATAAGGAATACATAATTGACAGTCAGATATTGGTAACTAGTAGCTCAAGTTCAATAGCATCATTGATCCAAGTATTCCATAAACCCCCAAAAAAACGAGAGAGCTCATAAATGAGCACAATACACTGGTCAACAATAACTACTTCCCGAATCACCAACACCTTACAACTAAAAACCAAGATCAAAACAATCATACTACATGATTAAGAAATAGCATACCATTACAAACTGAAGAAGCAATTCATATAGAAAATTAAATTAGGGTATTGAGTGAAAATCCTTACAATGTAAGAGAGAGCAATATCAGGGTCAATGGTGGAATCTTCTCCCTCCTCTTGATAACCAAGAGCCTCCCCTTCTTCAAGCTCAGTTTCTTCCATATCTAATCCCAAACCTATCCTCTTTCTACCATCTCTACTGCCCACAGATATCATCAAACACAAATTGAAACCAAGGGAAACAAAAATTACTAACAATAACAAAAACTCCCTTAAAAAGTTAACTTTTTTCCTCCACCGTTTACTTTTCGGCCAAAAATCTCGAAGGCATATATACAAAATTGAGAACCCAGAAAAACCCTTGAATAATTTTCCCTGATCAGACTTAGACTTCGATTTCCTCACCTAACAAAGAAAGAGAAAAAAGAAAAAAGAAAAGAAAAAAAAACAGGTTATTTTGCTAAGCAATATACCAATCTACACTAGGGAGAAAAAGAAATCGACAGATTTTGGATTTATTGTGAATCTGAGAGCTCGCTTTATTCACGTATCGTGGAAATTGGATCGTGTTATGCGATCTCTGAAGCTCAAAACGTTGAGCAGGAAAAAAGAAGTAGAGAGAGAAAAACGTTTAGAGAGAGAAAGGACTCTGGTTTCAGCAGCCGCGTTTGTTTCTCTCACTATTTTGTTTTGAATAAAATATAATTGGAAAACATTAACTTTTGGAGAAAAACAATATTTTCTTACTTTTAACTGCAGTGAATTTTTGGTCGACCCAACTGCTGCTGTCCCTCAAGATAAAACAACGGAAAGCTACCACGCGTGCTGAGGGCGCGTGTCGCACGCTCCGGCTTAGATTTTTTGACCTTTTGGAACGTATACAAAGAAAGGCAAAAAATTATCACACCATATTCAGTCATTGTGCATCCTCTCTCTTTTGCTTGTGTTATTTATAAGCCTCAAAATATTTTTTTCTTTAAAATTTTAACATCTATAATAGAAGGTATTAGTTTTGTCAGTTTCTTAAATTTTTTATCTCACTTTTTTAAATTATTTCTTATTTTATATAATTTGAATCATAAATATATATAAAAATTATGTAAATAAAATATAAATTTTATTAAAATAAAAAAATTATATAATTAAAATCCAAAAATTACATAATTTAAATCATAAAATTACATTATTGATAGCCGAAAAAATTGTATAATTAAAAACTGAAACCAACTTAAATCATATCCAACTGCTTTATTAAACTTTTGTGGTTCTCCGCTTGTTTCTCGGTCATTTGATATGTGTCTTGCATGTTAGCTTCGTAAAACAACTTTATACAATGTGATGTTGTTTGTTCCGTCTAGTGTCTGCCTCATGATCATTTGAGTGAGTTCCTCTGTTGTTACACTGCTTGAGAATGTCGCATTCTCCTCTCCCTTGTGCTTTGACGCTTTTTGGCCTATGGGATGGCTCCTATTTCACTTCTCGCTCGGAACGGGTCGGGGTCAGCCTCCCCGCTTGTGCTAAATTGGTCATCGAAGGTGTGTTTTGTTCTCTTCAGTTCGGCCGATCTGCTACCCGCCCACTTTTCGCAGTGGCGAACCTTCTCCCAAGTCTTTATGTACTTAAAAGACTTCTTGTTTTCGTTCATGTAGGTGGACGACACATCTTTCAAAATGTATGTCTCACTTGAGTCACTCATTCTTTCCCTTTCTATTGCGTTGTATATGGCACAGAATTTTGGACAGTTCGGGGTTGACTCTATCGTAATGCCCTCAAACCATACGAGTTGTGAATTCAGGGACGCCTTGTGGGCGTACCTCGTTATACTTCTTGGCAACCTTCTCCAAGAATGACGATCTTTTTTGTTGATTCTCGGATATCGCATCTTCGCTAACATCAACATACACTTCGAAAATGCACATGGTTTGTTCGTAGAGTACGCAACTTAGACATTGGCCTTGGACCTCTCCACTCCATTCTGAGAGGTTGATGGCGTCGAGATGTGGAGACGACGAGCCGAGACAAGGAGAGTTGGAATGTGCCACTTGAGAAGTCATTCGAAATTGATTGGATCATATCCGTATAGGGTTGGGTTAATCCCTTGTGATAAAAAGATGTTGAATCACGGCTTGGTGGTTGGCAATAATGGGAGAGTTGGACATGGTGGAATTTAGAAAGAAAGAAAATGAAGTGTTGGGAGAGATGAAGTAGATGAGAGTATTGAGAGTGTTGGGAGAAATGAAGTAGATGGTGTAATAAATGAAGTGTGAGTATGGAGTTATTTATAGAAGGGAAAGAAATAAAAAAAATTGGGACCCATTGGGAATAACCGGCTATTAAAAAATTAAACACTAATCGTTGGCTAGATATTAAATAATATGTATTTTAAAATTTTCGCATATTTTTTTTTAATAAAAAACAAAAAAATATATCAAAAGAAACCCGGACAATCGCACGCTTAGCGCATGCTTCACACTCGCACTCTAATTGGTTGAGAGATGCGAGTGCGAGTGACGAGCGCGTGGAGGCAAAATCGGCCCAGGAGCCGCGACCAAGCTCGAGTCAGGGGCTTGCGCCTCTACATTAGCAGGAGGCGGATGGAGGGCACAAACGGCTAGCCTTGCGAGCCACCGATAATGATGCTCTTATATAACATTTTCTTCAATACTAAATTTAAATAGCTTAACACCCCTCAAATATTATGTGTTGGTATGATTTTTTTTGCAGGATACTGTTATCCTAATATTATAGATATACTTCTAATTATTCTTTTTGAAATTTTAACTTATATTACATTATATTATATTTTTAAAGATTAATTATATTAAATGATACGAGTTATAAAGATACACGATCTTTAAAATATTTAGAAAAAAAAATACCTTTCAGAAAAGTTACAAATATGGGGGAAAAAAATTGATCTCTTTCACTTCCCTCTCAAGGTTCATTTTTTAGGTAAATGAAATTGAATATATAAAGCTAGATAGTTGCTAAATTTTCTAGATAAACATCATCTAATTTGTTATGGACAATACCAAATATACAATTTGTTTGGATAAATAGTGAAATTAATAGGTATTTTGTGTTGTCCACTAATGAAGATTATGTTTATTTGAAGAAATTAGATGGGAATCGAATTTGAATTTCCGATTGCAAATTTATTCTAAAAACAAACTGTGAGGAAAAGATTATTCTACATAATTTCATAAAACGACGGAATATCTTGGGCCATATTTGTAGTTTTTTTTTTAAAATGGACTTTTATTTAATATGTAAATGTCATGTCATTTTTTAACTCGATCCAAAAATTATATCATAAGGTGTAATTAGTTCTTTCCACATAATTTCAGAAAAATGGCCGAATGCCATACTGAACTCTGGAAATCCAACTCAATTATTTTTTTGAATTTTGATATCGAAAATTATATAAAACACATGTCATATTTGCAGCAATTTTTTCTACTATATTTTAAAGATCACACTATATCTTAACTTGACTCAGAGACAGAACCATAAAAAATTATGATCATATTTTTTAATATTTAAATAGAATTGTAATTATTTGATAACCAAACTAAGAGAAATATTACGATACATACATTTTGTGAGCATCATCTGTGAACACCACTTTTGTTTAGTCCGCATTATAATTATTATTTTTTGCTTTATCTATTTAATTTGATCTAATAACTTTAAAATTATTATTGATGTTATCAATTTATAAATTACATAAAATGAAAGCTGAATTTGTCCATTTTGTCAATAATTTCAAATAAATGGATAAAAGAACAAATCAAAATTTTATTTTTATGTAATTTATAAAATTGACGACGTTAATAATAATTTTTAAGGTATTAGAAAAAGCTAAATGGATAATATATAAAAATTAATGCTAACATGGACTAAACGAAAGCGATGTTTACGAATGAGGTTAATAAGATATGTAACATAGCATTTTTCACTACACCAAATAGTGAATATTGAAGTCCATATTATTTTAAGTATGTTTTCAATACTTGGACTTTATATAATTCTATTTTAGACATTAATTAATCATACGACTTACAATTCTTGTACAAACTATATGTCCTTCACTATTATTTGGTTTCTCAAACACAGTGTACTTCTTTCGTCATACAAAAAAGTGTAGCATATACCTCAAATGTGTATAAATACATGTATACAGTAATAAATATGAGTATTAGCTGATCTAATTAATTCTCTCTCTCTCTCTCTCTCTCTTTTTAAACCCTCTATATATAGAATTATCAGTGATCTCATAAATGTCTCATTATTGCCTTTTACTTCTCTGTTGAAGTTTATTGTAATATTTGTTAGTATTAATAATCACAAACAAGAATGTACACATGGATTAACAGTACATATAATTACCTAAAAACTATTCAATGAAGTAATATAATTGAGTCCAAAAGCTCATGAAAACAATTTAATCTGTTATCACTTATCATCCGTAAGAAATGTGAAATAAAATTGCTCAAGTATTATATGTGCTCCAAATAATGAAATTAAATAAAAGCTGACAGTAAATAAACAATTATTGGTTTAATATAAATCATATAATTAATACTCTTTTCGTTCTATTATTTATGATACATATTCATTTTAATATGACATTTTTTCTTTATAAAACACATTTAATATTCACATAGTTTTAAATAATATATATTCTCAAACTATTTTACATCATTTTTTAGCTATTTTAAAATTGATAGTCTAAGAAAATTATGTTATAAATCATGAGATAATGGATTACTAGTTATACTGTTTCTTCCGATATTACAAAAGGGGCCCCACTTTTTGTTGAAGGTAGGCTTGAAAATTGAAATCTAGAAGTGTCTTCACAGAGTTATCAATGAATTTAATGCAATATCTATGCCTATGCATCCATGTGGATGTGATCAATGAATTGTAAGGCTGGATAAACAAATTTATTATTTGGCAATTTTTATGCTTTTGATGAAATATGTGAACATAATTTCAAATTTTATATGCATGTGAACAACGGTACTTAAATATTTAATGGATACATTCAACCGATTCATATAAATTAAATTAAATTTGATTTGCGACTTAGATTATTATAAGATAGAAGTACTTAATTTATTATTGTGATTTGTTTGAGATTTTTTCCCCTCATTTATTTATAGAATCGATCAATCTAAGCTGAACATAAATAGTTATTACTTATTATTCATATTTCTTAGCCCGGTCATGATTAATTGCATGATCAAAATCGACTTTATAATAGGGATTGGACCATAAATACAGATACATATAGACATAATTTGTCTGACTTTACAAATTTCGTTGTCCGTTATATTTTCACCATATATGTAAAGTTGACTAAAATAATCTTCAAGACAAACTATTATTCTTTATAGCGATTGAAATAAGTTATGATGTCACTAATTGAGCAGTTATACAGTGACTCAATTGGGGTCATCAAAGTCGGGGATCTACACAACTACTCAATTCCACTACTTCATTAATATCAGGTAAAATTAATCAACTATAATACGAAATTTTATTTACTCAAATGCCATTTATTCACCCATTGAGTGGACATGTCTAATTACACCAAAGTACTGAGGTTAGGTGATCACCAACCCATGTTATTTAGGTATTTTTTAGTTGGACCTCACACTATTTTCTTTATCATTTATTAATATTCATAAGTCTATCCCTTTATTTTTCTCATCCATTTCTACTGTGTCTCATCTTTTAATATTTTTAGTTATTTCTTATTTCATATAATTTGTAATTATATATATTTATTATATATTCTAATTAAACTCATATGCAAATAAATTAAATTTTAAAAAAAACTTAATTAAGATAAAATAATTATATAATCGATAAATAAAAATTATATAAGTGATAAAACGAAATGCTAATAATTTATTGAGTGGAACGAGCGTGCCCAAGCTTATTCAATTCGTGTTGGAGTCGATCATGGGCATCTTTATCGCGCGTCGACTCACAACGCTTTACAAGTTCTCAGAATGTGTACGACGCACCTTAATTTGGGGTGTCGCTTGCGGTTGAGGAGCTCGATGCACCGACCGTGTCTTCGTTTACCCAACTAGGGTCGTTCGCTCATTCGTCCTTGATAATCATGTTGTGCAATATAATGCACGAATACATGATGCTGGCTAACACGTCCTTAAACCACAAACGCCCTGATCCTTTGATAATCGTGAATCGTGCTTAGAGAATGTCGAATGCCTGTTCCACGTATTTTCGAGCCGACTTCTGTTTTGGTGAAATACGAGCTCTTTTAGGGTCGGTTGGACATGAAAAAGACTTGACGAACATCAACCATCTGGGATAGATGTCGTTGGCGAGATAGTAGCCCATGGCGACGACCGTTGGCCGTGAAACGTATCATTGTCGCCATTCCACGCAACACGTAGTTGAAAACGTTGGAGTGGTTGATGATGTTTATGTCGTTATTGGATTTAGGGACACCAAAAAATGCATGTCAAATTCATAGTCAGTGGTCGACGACTGCTTCAAGCACGATGGTCGGATGAGAGCCTTTGTGGTTGTTGGTGTAGGCGCCCTCAAATATTATACACTGAATGCATCTTGAATGGCCTTGCAGAATTGTCTCAAGCATTTTCGCCCCGTCGATTCGGCGACATGCAAGTACTCGTCAAAAATATAAGAACTTCTGCTAGTCGCGAGTTATCGGATTGCAGATCACACTCATTGGATTGACCGATTGAATCACATTACGAAGACGATCACACTCATTGGATGAACTGCCCTTGTCGAACTGATACCGACCGTCGTATGGATCCATAATTTACAAGATAGTTGGGGAGAAGAAATTATATAAGAAATGGAATTGTGATGTAAAAATGAAGTGAAATGGGGAGTAATTTATAAATGTGTAAAATGAGTAAAAAAATAAAAGAGCCGTTCAACGTTCGAAATCTACCGAACTTAAAAAATAGTAAAAAATTAATTTTTCTTCGATTAAAAAAATTTATTTCTCACTCATGCACACGTCCAGCGAGTGTATTGCACACACCAATCTCATTGGCGAAGCGGCTCGCGTGCGCTAGACATGCGCGTAGCAAGCGGCCAGCCACCTTTCTCGCCTATGCGAGACGCCTTGTCCCGCCGCTTCTCCGCAACGCGGATCGTGGGTCGCGGCAGTCTCATTATGGCCGAATGGGCGCGCGGCGTTGCGTTGCTCATCCCTAATTACCTTAAATTTGATAAAGCTCGCAAACCTTTACTATACGGTGACATATGAAATGACGTACATTATGCGAAGTGCAAAGGAATGCAAATTCTGGGCATGTAATTATCGAATGTAGAATATGTTTAATGTTATTACATCATGATTCAATACCTGATACTGTGATACACGTCATATATTCTTATAGAAAGTGAATAATCCTAATTTTTTTGTCTTAGTCAATAGTTTGGCAACCGTTAATTTAAAAAAACGTCTTCCAATAAATTTGGGTGCATGGATAAGTATTTTATTTTGGCATATATGTTTGTCCTACTGTACTCGAGGTAATTATGTGCAATTACGTCGGTTATATATATATAATAATCCAATATTTGTCTTTTTCAAATTTAAGAGGTGTATTTTAGTCATAATTGAGTTTTTTTTTCTAATGCTGAATAAATTTTCCTTTCTTTTTTGGATTATTAATTGTCTTGAATATTGTAAACTTTGACTGATTGCAATTAATTAATATCTTAATTATATTTCCAAAAATAAGATCCAAAATTAAGACTCAATATCAACAGAAACTCGAAGTACATAATAGTTGTATCGAATGAAATATATTTATAAATCATGAAAAATTAAGAGCATATATTTATATATTCAAAATAATTATACATTCCCTGTTATGCCCAAATTTGTCCTGACTCCTGAGCGAGGCTATAAAATAAGGGGCGAATCAATTTCTATTAAATACTCGTCAATGATTTGCTTGCGAGATTGCAATTATTATAATATTATTGTGCACTATCACCGCATTAAGGCACCAGATATATTTTATTTTTCTTTATTTAAGGGGATATATTTTCTTATTCAATATTAAATTTGAAGTCCTTGCATATTTTATCAAGTTCCACCTACGTTGCCATTAATTCATAAAAAACATTAAAATATAAGATATCATTAAATAGTTCTTCTTGGTAAGTTCATGATTAGTAGTTCTATTTTATTTCAGCGTGCATATCAAAACGTACTACATCGGTCTACTTGAATATAAAATAATTTAGGCTGTGTGTGTTTTTTAGACAAGGTTATGTGTGTGTATGTATATAGAAAGGTAATATAAATTTATATTTTTGAATCAATCCCTATATATATATATACATGTTAATCTTTCTATACTCTCATGCGTTTGTCAATTTTAAAATAGTACTTCATCCGTGTAAGACAGTATGTAACAATTATTATATTCATGTGCCGAAAAAGTATATAACTTTTCATTTTAAAGTATGGTCTTATGTTCTATTTTTTATTTTAACGTTATAAACACTCTTGTTTAAAAAAAAAACATATTTTTTTTTATAAAATGAAATAATACTCTTTAATCATTTAAAATATATCTACAAATCATTTTCTTAAAATTTGAACAAATTAAATGTTATATTCTATCTATGGAGATAAGGAAAAAATCTTTGGGTGAAAACGAGAACTTTGCACGAACCATCCATTATTTAGTAGAAGTCACGTAAATATATTAGAAACAAAGGTTGTCAGACAGTTGCTAGGCGTAGGATCTATTTTTGGTCCTTATAGTTATCGCCATTGCCCTTTACAATTTAATTTCTAATGTTTTTTGTTATAATATTGCGACCCACCGAAAACCAGAACACCAACACCACCAACCATGGTATTGGATGGTAAACCCAAAACTATCCCATTTTCAAATCTAAGCTGATTATCGGAATTATACACAAATTTACAATATATATATAAAATAATGATATAGATTTTCCCCACATCATATATAAGTGATGTGTGTGGAATTGAAGTCCTCATCGCCTCAAATTTCAATACCTAAATTATCATTCAAGTCGTTCTAAATTTTACAAAATAAAATAACTTATATTTCACATCAACATACAAGAAATAAATATATTTTAAATCTGAAAATTGACGAAAAGTTTAGACGTGAAAATGCATATATATATATATATATATATATATATATATATATAGAGTTGTAATCAAAGATTGGTTACGATATTTTGCTAATATTTAAGTACATGTAATAATATTTTAAAATGCCAACGGAAATAAAGTGAAAATGACATTTATACTCTTAAAGGGTTTAATGATATTTTGGGAAGAAAATTTGTTAGTATACTCTAATATGATTTTTTCGAGTCCAAAGAGATAATTTGTGATTTTTTTCGAATCTAACGAGATAATTTGTATTTTGTTCCATTTCTAGAAACTAAATTTGAAGTTCACTCTTAATTTTTTTATCTCTACCGGTTGCATTTTTTCTCTCTTATACATAAAACCGCCCAATTTATTAAAAAGTACTTTTAAAATTCTAAATTCGCAGCCCACATAGGGGTTCAACTTACACACTTCCAAATATATTATTTTATATGCATTAAATTAAAAAAGTATATAATATTACTTAATTATCAAAATTTTCAGTACAATTTGACTGAAAATTACTGAAATAGTATGAACATGTAAGAAAGTCATCCCCCAACTATAAATTGACTAATACATTAAGGATGCTTTAGTTTATTTAGATAAATTTAGGATATTGTTTTTTATAAGTTGAGCCTTATCTTATACCTATAGTAGTAATTTGTATAAAATTTGATTTGCTTCTTATGTGATAGTTGTATATTTAATTTAAGGTAATGATTATAATACTATAAATATGATATATTATATTTATCTACTATTATTTTGATTTATTTTGATTATACCTATATTATTGTTGTATATTTTAATTTTGAAGAATAACTTAGTGGTTTAATATATGGATTTTTTATATTTAATATAAACTAAGAACTCTTTTGCATCTTAAATTCCCTATTTTTTTTAAAGATTTATCTAATTTTTATTTATATGTAAATGATATCTAAAGATAAACTTATAGTAGACCTACATATGATTCAAAGCAACAGAAAAATGTGGAAGAGGGGGGGTTTGATTGAAGGAAGAGATGTTATGAGAGTGGACTGAAGTATAAAAACTTAAGAAATGAGCGTAACTCTGCCAAGCCAGCAAATTATGTGTACTGAACACAACCTCACAGAGGGCACGATCACGAGCGCGACCCCGACACCTTACCCGCAGACCAGACCGGGCCCGATCAGACCGCCTTATCACGACTTCAACCTCCTATCCCGCCTTAATGCCCCAACTTAGTCACAAGCTCGTGCAACTGAGCCCGGCAATCTCAATACTTGTCTATTTCCTCGAACTACTCCGTATTTTCCTTGTGGTATATCAGTGGGCCTTAACTTATTCAACCCATTCTTTCCATGGTTTTTTTTGCTCCCAATAGAGCAAAACCTACCATTAATCAATAAACATCCCCTAAAAGAAAATATCCATACGATTGTGGATATAATGGGCATTTTCAGTTTCAGCAACTTTCCACTCATCAAAGCTTATAACTTAGACATACCATAATAAACACCCTCTAAAGGTGAATAAATAAAAACAGTCGCAAAGTAGAGAAAATGTTGCTGTTGTCTTCTTTTATTGTTACACTGAAAAAATTGGAACATCATAACAATTCAGAGTTGATCTAATCAGCCATTTCCTCATCATCAAGCAAGCCACTAGCAAAATCAAATTATTCAATATCACATAACTCATTCAGGGGGACTGATGGTGCCTCGATAGATATCCAACAGCTCCGGACATTCCTCCTCGTGATCAACGATGTATCGCTTCAAGAAATTCGCCTCCGCCATATGAAACAAGCTGGTGATGCTCGTCGATTCCTTCATCAACCCTCTTGCTTTGAGAACTCTCACAACAATCCACCTCGGCCTCATTCTTCTGTCGCGGCTGTAATCAAGAACTGAGGGGCATTGCGCAATTTCACTGGGCTTGAATCTCAATTCATTCACGAGAAAATCCATGTTGGTTCTGATCTTTTTCTGGGACAGTTTCATACAAAGGGGATGCCTCAGAAATGCAGCATTTAGGTCAGATTCGGACCAGCCGCACCTTCTGTAAACCTCCATTTTATGCTTCAGAGTCGACTCGGACATTCTACCGAACACTTGGAGGGCGCGGACGAACACAACTTTCGACGCCGGAAATCCCAATTCAGCAGCCCGATCAACACAAGCGCCGAACTTGTCCTCTCTCAATATCATCATGGATGGCTTGTTTACCATCAACGAAGCGATTGAAGATTCAGGCACCCCTCTCTCTCTCAAAATCGCGATGTTGGAAGGAACCCTTTCCGGCCAGCCGTGTGTGAACGCCATTGGACTGCTCAGAAACACGGCGACGACGTTTTTATCGGATTGAACGATGCTTTTCAAGTAATTATACCATGGGGTGAAATAGCTTCCGAAGCTACGGCGCAATAGAAACGGATATTCGGATAGCTTCTGTGTTAAGGCGGCGGGCGGAACGCCGATTGAACGGAAGAATTGGAGCTTCGGCGATAGGGTTTTGTCGGCGCAGCATTGGAGAACGCCCGGCCATTTCTTGACGAGTCTGGAGATGTGAGCATTTGTGAATCCGTACGTTTTGAGTAGCTGCAAGATTGCATCTGAAGTCTCTCGCGATTTGATGCACAATTTCTTGGATACGGAGAAAGCGTCATCCAACGACAGTCCACATGAATTTGTGAGATAACTGATAGTGAAAGTGGCGTCGCCGTTGCTGAAATCTGAAGGTAATTTTCGGGAGGAGAAATGCGCGAGAAATTGTGGCGCTACGGAAACGGCATCTCTTGCCGGAACCCTAATCAGCCTGCTCCTGCTGCGATGAATAATTGCATACATTTTACTTCCTAACAATGGAAAATGTAAGTGCTATAATATGATTATGCTGATACAACTAATTTTTTGATTACATATCTTAAAAAAATTGTTTATTCTTGATATAATTTGAAAAAGCACTTCTAACATGGGATCATTAATGTTAGTACAACCGGGAGAATCGAATCATTAACTAGGATTATCAAAACATGCAATCATGTTTATCAGGGTTTATTTAATTGGTTGGTAGGTAAAACTGGTGGTGCTTATCGCGGACACGCTACACCCCGCGCTTACCTTATAAACCACCTCCACCTTCCACCACAGACATAGAGTGCGAGAAAATGTCTGCAACGCCAACCGTCGCCCAACTCCAAGTGGAATTCGTGGTATTCCCGCCCACGGCCAAGCCCCCCGGCTCCGACAAGACGCTATTCCTCGCCGGCGCAGGTTAGTCCCCTCTCTCTTCTTACCATCATACTTTTTCATTCTTCTGAGGCTACTGCTAACGTGCGCAGGGGTGAGAGGGATAGACATCCAAGGCAACTTCGTCAAGTTCACCGCCATCGGCGTCTACGTGGAGGACAACGCCGTCCCCGCCCTCGCCGCTAAGTGGAGTGGCAAAACCGCCGACGAACTGGCCGAATCCGCCGAGTTCGTCCGCGAAATGGTCGCCGGTAATGGCAACAGCCCTAGCAATCATTTGCCACCATTCTCAACGCTTTATAAAAGAATTCAAAACACAATTTGATTAGGTCCATTTGAGAAAATGACGCAAGTGACGATGATTCTTCCATTAACGGGGCAACAATACTCGGAGAAAGTTGCGGAGAACTGCACCGCTCACTGGAAAGCTGTTGGGAAATACACAGATGCAGAGAGCAAGGCAATAGAGAAATTTCTTCAAGTCTTCAAAGATGAAAGCTTCTCACCTGGGGCATCCATCCTCTTCACTCATTCACCTGCTGGCTCACTCACGGTAAGCATTTCCAACCGTTGCTCGACGCGATCAACGCCCGATTTTTACACAATTTGTTCCTGCAGATTGCCTTCTCCAAAGATGGTTCCATTCCAGAGCAAGGGAAAGCTGTGATAGAGAACAAGCTGCTAGCAGAGGCCATTCTCGAGTCGATCATCGGGAAGCACGGAGTGTCACCTATGGCGAGGCAGAGCTTGGCCACGAGAATTTCGGAGTTGTTGAAGCAGACTTGGCCCGCTGCTGAGGCAAAGTGAATCAAGAAACATGAATAAGATAACCTTCATCTACTCTCTATTAATAAAGTTGTAATAAGCTTCGCATATATTGGTATCATGTAATTTTCACTCAAAATTTGAATGCTTATCAGTTATCAGTAATCAACGATTGTGATTCTGCTGTTACCTGATTTCTCCGTGGATGATCTCGTCTACCAAAGCTTCATCGAGGCAACAAGCATGCTTGTACAACTCTTGTGAAATGCTGCAACACTTTACAAATGTACATCAGTAAAAGAAACAAGTAATAAATCTTGTAAATAGCAAATAATACAGAGGTAGCACAAGCTGGGGAGTCACCTTTTTTCAACAGATTTAAGCTATTGCGACTTTTTGCAGAGACGACATACTTGTCTGCTTCAAGAGATGCACGACATATGCAGACCTCTTCATCTCAACTATTATTTAACTCTCACATCTAAATATGAACAGAAATAATTTATGGATTGTGTATTTATATTTATTGACAAGCACAAACAGAGAAACAAATCTAAGGGACGTTTGACCAAATTAAAAGCAAAGCAACATTTTTAAGACTTGTGATCTCATTCCACTACAGACCATGCTGCCTATATTTCAATGCATGAGACACTCAAAACATTATAATCAACCTTGTTCAAGTTCAAGAACGAGTTAAGCAATCACGCCACCCGCTTTATTAGACAGATAAACACCATAAAGGTGGGGAATTTTCTCAATAGATCTCCTCACATATTTGTCCAACAACTTTTGCTCAACAGGATAAAGCACACTGGTCAAGCTCCAATCTTCCACAACCAAACCCCCAACACCGAGAGATGAAGAACCGAGCACCTAGGAACTATCCTATCCTCCAAGCTATAGAGAGGAACTTGAGGAAACCTTGCAATCGCTCTCGACTCTCTACCCAATTCGTAAACTAGGAAATCCATGGCTGCGGACATCTTTTTATCGGATAAAAGTATACAACCATGATGCCTTATAGACGCCACACGAATATCATCCTCCGACCAGCCCCATTTATTATAAACTCCATTGCATTGATCCCATAGAGCTACACTACCTTTCCCCTTGCGCGCCTTTATTGCCATCACGAAGGTCAACTTCAACTCATCAAACCCCAACTGCTTCACTTCATCAACAACCCTCTTCAACTCAACATGATCCGTGTAGAAAATGTTGGGTCAAGAAAACAATGCAAACTCGATAAACTGTCCTCAACAAATCCACATTTGGTACAATCCTACTCTGAAGATGAAAATTGAAATGTTAGAATGGATTATACATGTCGAATATGTTGGAAACGAGTTATAGGTGAGGCTTTTGGCTTATCCTATAGCCAAGGCCTTTGGCCTTTCATCTAGATGTAACATCCACCTCATTATGTGGTAACTTGAAT
This sequence comes from Monilaria moniliformis, assembly GCA_034509125.1. Classification (NCBI taxonomy): domain Eukaryota; kingdom Viridiplantae; phylum Streptophyta; class Magnoliopsida; order Caryophyllales; family Aizoaceae; genus Monilaria; species Monilaria moniliformis. Next base: position 2,684 of record JAYDZE010156232.1, on the reverse strand, counting down.
GCCAAAGCTTTTCAAGTACCTCCTTTTAACCTATATATAGGTTTGAGTTTGGAAGTGATTAACACAACATTTGAAAAATATTTTCATCTCTCAAAGTCTTTTATTCTCTAGCATTGTGCATTAGTTTAGAAGTTTTTATCCAAATTCTTGAAACTCTATCAAGTTCGTTGGTGCCTAGCGGATTTGAGGTGATTCCACACGCTAGGTAGAAGTCGTTTTATCTTTGGGGACGATACGCAATCTGAGAGCACCAGCCCAGCCGGGGCGTAATTCGTCTTGCGGAAAGAGATTTTTCCTCGATTTGACTTATAGTTTGGTTTGTTTTATTATTTGTCGTTGTAATTTCCGTTATATTCTTTGTTCTTTCAATTGTAATAACAGGAGTATTGTCTGTTTAACGGATTGGATTTTTTCCATATTTCTAACAATCGCAAAACAAATTATTTTACTTTTGCTAAGAAATGAATTATGTAGACTGCAGTTGGAGGGAACGAAAATCACGCTATTAGATTGTCTTCTGCTGCCGCTAACACGTCGGTGTTGGCACCAATTTCGACGTTAAGGGTCATGCCTCAGGCCGAGAAGCCCGAGAAGTTTAAGGACTCAGAATTCAAACGCTGGCAATAAAAGTTTTTGTTTTAACTAAGTACGTTAGGTGTTGCCAACTTCTTCACAGAGGATCCCTCAGTCGTATCCGAGGAAGAGACACACTTCAATATTCGGGTCGCCTATGATGTTTGGCATCAACACGATTTCTTGTGCAAGAATTACGTTCAGAACGGCTTAGATGATAACTTTTATTCCATCTTTGCCAGGACTAAGACCTCCAAAGAGTTGCGGGAGGGACTTGATAATAAGTATCGCGTTGAGGACGCCGGTACAAAGAAGTATGTAGTCGCAAAATTTTTGGACTACAAGATGGCGGACTCTCGTTTAGTGGTGGCGCAAGCAGTAGATTTGAAAATCATAATCCACGACGTCCACACTGTAGAGATGGTCCCACCGGACAAGTTCATTGTTCCAGCAATGATCAAAAAGCTTCCTCTGTGCTGGATTGATTTCAAGAATTACCTTAAGCACAAGAGAAATGAGATGAAGTCAGAAGACCTAATTGTATGTCTTCGTGTTGAAGAGGAAAATAGGTGATATCATCAAAAGTCGGGGAGCTCGGAAGACTCAAAGGCCAATCTGATAGAGCGGAGGATCATCTAAGCATCCCGTCTCAATGCAAAAGACAAGGGAAAATGAGAGGTAGCAGCTGCTTGAAAGTTTGAAGGAAATTGCTACAACTGTGACAAACGGGCCATATGGTGAAGGACTGCCGAAAGCCCAAGAAGAAAAAAGCCAAGAAAGGCGCACACCTAGTGGAGAGGGACTTCGACGAGGATGACTTGGCATCCGTTGTCTCCGAAGTGAACCACGTAGATAATCCAAATGCTTGGTTTATCGACATCGGAGCAACTGTGCACGTGTGCTCGGATCAAAGTCAATTTTCGACCTATAAGCAAGTCGAAGGGAAGAAGTTCCACATGGGAAACCAAGACTCGTATGAAGTTGTCGGCGTGGGAGAAGTGAAGCTAAAGATGACATATGGTCATGAGCTGCATGTCCTAGATGTCCGTAAGAACTTAGTTTCGGGTAGCTTACTTATTAGTTTATGTCTGACTAGTTCTGTATTGACTAAATTTGGAACTTTCCTTGGAAAGGATTATGTCTCCAATGGTCTGTTCAAACTAAATGTAATGATTGTGCACAATGTACCAAAAAGAATAAGTAATGAAAATGATGTTTCTTCTTCGTATTTGCTTGAGTGCTCCGAGTTATGGCACTGTAGATTAAGACATATAAATCTAAATGCTATAAAAAGATTGGTAAATCTCAATTTACTAAAAGTTAGTGAATTCAACTTGCATGAAAGATGTGAAGTTTGTGTTAAAGCCAAAATGGCTTCACTCGGTAGAGCGGAGCACGAAACCTCTAAAGTTGATCCATACGGACATATGTGATTTGAAAATTGTGCAAACTAGATATGGAAAAAAGTATTTTATCACATTTATTGATGATTGCATGAGATATTATTTCATTTACCAATTAAGAGGTAAAGATGAGGCAATTGAAGCGTTTAAAGACTTCAAGAATGAATCCAAAAATCAGTTTTTTCCACCTTTGGCCCCAGGGGTATCTCTCGGTCTACAGCCTGTCATACCAAATCTTGCCAACACTTTATCGATGTAGCTATTGTTGGATATTTTAGTGTAATTGGATTAACTGAATTAACCAATATCGTCATAATAATACATCATATAAGTTTGGAGGTGCGGAGTACACGCTTATATGAATTTGTTATGATCTTAGGGCGTAGCCCCTAAGGGACGGGGGTTCGGGGGCAGCACCCCTGGAAGCGGGGTCCAAGGGGCGGAGCCCCTGACATTTCTCCACCCGGCCGCGTGAGTCACTACGTGGATTCTAGAGGGTTCTACCCGGCCTGGTGAGAATGTGGCATAAGTCCACCCGGTCGGGTACAACGTGGCGTGGAGTCCAGAGAGTCTCACCCGGTCGGGTGAGACGGTGCCCAGTCGGGTCTCGCACGGCGTGGAGTCCAGTGAATCTCACCCGGCCGGGTGAGACTGTGGCATGACTCCACCCGGCCGGGTCCAAAGCGAAAACTTCTCCAGAGAGTCACA
>JAYDZE010156122.1:0-22249 GCA_034509125.1 Monilaria moniliformis | reverse complement strand
GAGGAATGTTGGTTATTTTAGTGTAATTGGGTTAACTGAAGTGATCAATCGTCATAATAATACTTCATATAAGTTCGTAGGTGCGGAGTGCACACTTATATGAAGTTGTTATGATCTTAGGGGTTCGCCCCTAAGGGACGGGGTCCGGGGCAGCACCCCTGGAAGCGGGCTGGGTCGAGCTGGGTGGGCATGTGGCATTTCGCCACCCGGCCGCGTGGAACGCTCCGTGGAGTCCAGAAACTTCTACTCGGCCGGGTGAGTTAGTGGCATGTGTCCACCCGGTCGGGTGAGGCACGGCGTGGAGTCCAGAGAGTCTCACCCGGGTGGGTGAGACGGTGGCGGGACTCCACCCGGCCGAGTGCCTCTCGGCGTGGAGTCCAGAGAGTTTCACCCGGCCGGGTGAGACTCCGGCAGGACTCCACCCGGACGGGTGAAGAGCGAATTCTTGTCCAGAGACTCTCACCCGGCGTCCACCCGGCCGGGTGAGTCTCTGGCAGAGTTCCACCCGGTGCATAGCAGTTGAGACCGTTTCTGCCCGTTTTTGGTCGCTTTTTAACAGATTTTTTGGTTCTTTCTTCACACAGAACATATTATACTTTGTTCTACTTTCTCTGGATTTTATCCGATCAAATTTTTGGGTGATCCGACCAAATAGATTTGATCTGAAAGTGTTATACATGACTTTCAGAGTTTCCTGTTATCAATTGTTCATCTCTTGTTATCCTCCCTCCAGAAATTTCCTACCTAAAGTTGATGATGAAGAAAAATGTGGTGTTGTTGCTGAAGTACGTCTGAGGCCAGATCATATTTCATATACTAATTTGATTGGTGGATATGGCAAGCATTAACAGATGGAAGAAGCATTGGCAGTATATGAGGAAATGCTGGGAAAGGGAATCAAACTTTGATGTAGTTACCTTCAGTTCTGTTGTAAACCAACATCTTAAGAGTGGGAGGTTTGGCGAGGCCAAGTACCTATTTCATGAGATGATAAGGGTAGGTCGTGTGAACCCAAACCATGTTACCTACTCAAGTTTCGTTGATTTTCTGTTTAAACATAGTGATGTGATGGCTGCATTTAGCTTGAAAAGTCAAATGGTAGTTCGTCACGTTTGATGTTTATTGATGGTCTCATTAAGGATGGAAGAGTTGAGAAGCTGAGGATATGTTTCAGAATCTTTTGGGTTCTAATATTGTGCCAAATTGCATCACATATACTGGCGCTGATTAATGATCTCTGTAAAATAGGTGACATGTAGGGTGTGGAATGTCTAATGCAGCAAATTAAGGAGTAGAATGTGTTGCCAAATGTGGTAACTTGTACATCCGTAATTAATGGCTACTTGAATGCGGAATGCTTGAAACGCTATTGGTATACTGCAAGATATAGTTTCCCATAACATTTTGCCGAATGCTTTCACCTATGGTTCCTTAATATATGGCTGTTTCAGAGCTGGTAGGAAAGAAATCGTTGAAGCTCTGTATGAAGATATGAAAATGCGAGGGTCGGAATATAACAGTTTCATACTTGATGCTTTTATGAACAATCTGAAGAAGGATGGAAGGATGGAGGAGGCGGAAGCATTGTTTAAAGATTCACTCTTTACAGGATTGGTACCTGACCTTGTAATTACACGACCCTGATGGATGAACTGTTCAAATGAGGAAGAGTCCTCGGCCCTTGAAGTCGCCGAGGAGATCACTGCTAAAAATCTAGGGTTGGATATAATCTCGTATTACGTGTTACTTAATGGAATGCATAAAGCTGAATTTGTTAAAAGAGTTTTTTGTTGCAGGATTACGTCCAACAGAAACTATTCACAAACTTGTTCTTACAGCTGCTTCAGATAAAAGGTCAGATATCATCTTCATGGTGCACAAAAAGCTTGTTCCAATGGGGCTTAATTTGAATCTAACTGTTTATAGTAATCTAATAACTATTTTATGTGGACTTAAGATGACTAGAAGAGCAGCATCTGTGCTAGAGGAAATGAGAAAAGTTGGTTTCCATGCAGACACTGTCACTTACTGCTATGATTCAAGGCCATTGCAAAAGCTCTCATTTACAGAAAGCTTCTGATGTATACTCCCAGATGGTAGCTGAAGGAGTGTCTCCAAATGTTACAAAAGATAACATTCTTCTTGGTGGTTTAGCAGTAGCAGGGTCGATGCACTGGGTGGCTAAGCTCCAGCTGAAAATGGAAGAAAAGGGCTTTGCTCCAAATGTTACCACATTTGACATTTTGGTTTGTGGCCATGGAAAGATTGGGAAATAGGAAGGAATCAATAAGACTTTATTGTGAAATGATCACCAGAGGTTAACCTCCGAATATTCAATAGTGTTTAATCATATGATGAAAGAAACATGATGCATAGTTTGTTTTTACTGCTGCTCTTTGGAACTGATGCATCTGGCCTATGTTTTTCTCTTACGGAAATATGTGGCTCTTCATTGCATTGAACCCGGGTTTCTATTTGCAGAAACGCCCTTGATGCATTATTCCTGGTTCGGTACTGCTGCCGAAGGATGTTGATGACCCACGTCGATCTGATTGAGAAGCTCCTGAACTATAACAGTTAGTCTCTCTCTCTCTCTCTCTCTCTCTCTCTCTCTCTCCCTTTCATGTACCTATGTGTATTTTGCAAGTTGATTTGCTTTCTAATTTTCCCCTTTTCTGGATGGCTATCTTATAATGACATCAATTTTGTTAAGAAGACTTTTCTTGAATGCTATCTCGTTTGAAAGAACCATATTAATATATGTATATGTGAGCTTCAGCTGTGCCGTTGCTAGTGTGATTAGTGAGCAATGTGCTACACTCCCATTGATGCTAGGACATTTGATCCCTCTTAGTTGAATGACATGGCCAATGCATAACTATTCAAACTCACATGGTTTTCTTTATTTGGCAGCTCTGGAGAAATCTGAAGGCAGTTGATGCAACATCATGAAGCATCTTATGTTAATTCCCCCTCAAAAGTGCAATCCTGTGTTATGTGGAAGATGAGGGAAATATATGCTTAATTGCTTTCTGAATATATCAATGTATTAGGCTATTAGCTCTTGAATGAATCCGAACATGATCTATGCAATCTTTTTGCAAACGCGTCGCAATATGTGTATTGGCAGATGCTAAGCATGGTTGGTGATCTTTCAGTTTGCTGTGCTTGCTACATTTCTTCTGTATACTGCTTGCTCATCAATGATCACTACATTGGCCCAAAAAACCTATGAATGAATGTTAAAGCAGCAGATATTTCTCAGTAGAAGTTGGTTTTCTTGTTTAAGAGCTCAAGACAGAAATCTCCAAGATTTGTTTTTTTTCAATTTTCTTTTCTGTTGCAGCTAAGGAAGAATATTGGCTTTGACTCTGGTTGCAATCTTATGTGATATATTGCTTAGTATATTTCTGCAAATTGGCTGGATTTACAAGTTAAATTCTTCTTTAATGTTCGATATAAGTCGAGAGTATAATATGGCCGAACTTTTTAAGTTGAGACGGCTCCTAATCAGACAAACTGGATGTCTTGGAGATCCCTGTTCTAAAAATCCTTAAATTACAATAGACAAGCTTCTACTCGACATTCCAGCATAGAAACTGTCGAGAAGGAATATTGAGTGATGAAAAGTCCAAGGAAAATAAATTTAAGTAAAACAATAAGAAGTCTTAAGTAAGAATTCATTATTCTTTTCTAGATGACAGGAGAAAGTTTCCCATTTTCTTGCAGCAATTAGTATATACCTTCTTATTTACTAGCTGGTGGGGCCTATCACCTATGTTGGTCTTCATATATGATTTATTATCTTTAATTTCTTAATAGGGAAACAGAAATTTATAGAAGTACGAACAAATTAGAAATGTAGAAGTGGACCTACCTCGAACCAATTCTTTTGTTGATTTAAATTTAATTCGAGGGAAACAGATATCTGATATTTCAACAACTTTGAGGAGTATACATAGATTTTAACTTTATATTCGAATTTGGTTGAATTCTTAAACGGATGATTTAGGTCGTTACTTGAAAAATTAAGAATACAAATATACAATAAACGGCAAATAAGTGCACATGCCATTTTTCTTTGTTAGAGCAGCCAAATATGCATGCACATCTTAGAAATACATACTCTTATCATATTTTATTCTGTTTTACGTAAATTTTTATACTATTACTTTGTATGTAACGACACTATAAAATATGAAACTAAAGATAATAACAAATACAGGATGCAGATTCTATGGATCGCGCTTTCTAGGCATCATGACTGTGATATTTCCCAATTCTTCTGTTCTGTCCCAAAATATAAATTAAACCAGATTCTCGTCGTTGATAATTTGAAGTTGATTCTTTCAAACAGCAATTTCTATGCATGGATATATATTTTTAGTTAAAGCAACTTCCCAGGTTGAAACAAATGGAATATAGCCACTATGAAATAGAAGAACAAAAAAGTATGATTTGTACTTTTCAATAATGTTAATTATATTAATTGTAGGATCAATTCTCACCACTATGTGTGCATCGAAGAAGTAATTGAAGAAATCATCGGTTTTTGTTTCGTTGATTCTGGCAACTAAACAACATTAGCCACTAAAAATACTCTCTCGTTTTCACAAGGGAGTTTTATTTTGATATTTACTACCCTCAGTGTCCAAATAAGTGTTCCATATCAATGAATTTCTATATAATTGCATTGGAAAACTAAACACAACCGAAGATTTTGTATTAAAGACGAGGCCAAAATGACAAGTTTGACATGATTCTTTTATTAAATTATAAAATAGGATACTTATCAAATGACAAGTTTTATTTTCAAATAAAACATTTACATGGTTAGGAGGAAATAATACTTTGCAAAAAGATGCTAAATATCGAACACTGGTTACCGAACACTACGCTGCTCGATCATTTGTGAGCACATACCGAAAATTTACCAACTACGTTGTAATACTTACCAAGCACTCGAATATCAACATCAGTCAGAAAAGTTTACTGCAAATTATTGTGGAGAAAACTTCTGAAAAAATACCGAGCACAACGATGCTCGACAATTCTGCGAGCACGACAGTGCTCGAAAATAAATGTATTAGCGATCACTTTCCGACCACCTATGCACTTGGTCGGTACTGTTTGGCGCTAAAACATCACGGGAAAGACTAGCGAGCACAATGAGCTCGCTATTGCTCACCAAGCACCGCCGTGCTTGGTAAGGTTAAGGATTAGTGGCCATCTCTAATAATTGTGTGAGTGCAACACATGAATAACAATGCCGTAGTTAGAGCAACAATTGGAACATCATTATGTATTATAGTTTAAAGAATTTGTAAGCTTTCTAATTATTATTTTTTGTATTCTTTCTTTATTTTCTTACTGAAACGCATGCCAATTGTTAATTAAGTGTTTCGTTCACAGGGTCGGAATAACTTATCGCGTGGTAGCCATTTGTACTATCTGTCTCAAGGACCACTAAACACGACCTAGAGTTACAATGTTATTTTCGTTAATGGATACAAATTCCACAAAGACTCTTATAAGAAGAATAATTCTGCAATGAATAGTGGGGTCTGCATCATAGGGTCCAATTACAGCTATGATGAGGATGACTTCTATGGCATTTTGAAATAAATTGTGGAGGTAGAATATCGTGCATTACCGATCAAGAGAGTCGTCTTGTTCAACTGTTTATGGTATAATCTGGCTCCGACTCCACATGGGGGTACCTTTGTTCATCCGAAGTATAAAATAGTCAAATTGAACATTCAGAAAGAGTACCCGAAATTTAAATCATTCGCCTTAGCCAAACAATCATCTCAAATTTACTTCGTACCATTTCCGAGTAAGAAAAAAGACAAGGTTAACTGGCGAGCTATATTCAAGGTTCGACAAAAGAAATTCGACGCCAGTTACAACACAACTAAAGAGGTCACAGAAGATGTGGCTTTACAAGAAGATGAAGTTGAAGTTCACGAAATCTCTGATGTTGTGCAACTCGTAGGTCGACCACGCCATGACCCTAGTGGTGCAATGATTTCAACTCTGAGAGAAGTTTTGGAGAAAAATTATTCTTATGAAAATGATGCAAAAGAAGAAGATATAGATGAAGAATATATAGAAGAAGAAGAAGAAGAAGAAGAAGAAGAAGAAGAAGAAGAAGAAGAAGAAGAAGATCATGGCTACTAGTTTATCAATTGTCATTCTAGATGTTTGTTATGAATAAGTTGGCGTGCGATATTGCATTCGGTCGAGTAGCGTGATGAAGACGTGATGGGGTCCAGAGATCAGTTGGACCTAGCCGGGTGAGATAGTGCATTACTATCCACCCGGCCAGGTGACTTACACGGAAAAATACCGCATAACTTTATGGGCGAAATTTTAGCGGAAATAATACCGAGCTGAAGAGCGCTCGATATGTTTTGAATTTCGACCATAGTGAGCACCGCCATGCTCGGTAAGTGATAATCTTAAAAATACCATGTTTTTATTTTTGTCAAAATTTTGGCAAAAAATTTACCGCAGTACTCGTTAAATTTAAAGCATGTTCTCGGCAATTTGCGGAATATTTTTTAGTTAGACATTCATTCGCCTTGAATGTTCTTTACTATAATCTGTTAAAATACAATCCATCCCTTTTACGCTCTCAAATACAATCACGGAACTTCGTGAAGTTTTTCTTTATGGTAGGAAAGTAGGGGAAAACAAGAAGAATTAATGCATGGGTAGAGTGGGGGAAAAATATGTAAAACAAAATAGGATAGGGTTTAGGTATTAGAAGAGTTGATTGGCTTCATAAGGCGCATTTGGAAACATGTGGATGAAGATTACGCGTGGAAAGACATTCTTCAATGGTGCAATGTGTTGAAATCAAAATATGGAGAGAGAGCAATTTAGGAAAATGGAATATGGTCTGTTTAGTGAATGCTTTTGTGAACATATGCACTCTCGTATGCTTGGTTTAAGATAAATATCATTAAGAATAGAAGGAAAAAAAGACAGGATAGGACAAGTTTCTTGTAAGAAAGATTGTTAGGGGCTCACAACTTTATCATAAGGAACAAAATAGCAACATTCAAAGATGTTTTGTCCCAAAAGACTAAGGAAAATAGGTAGGAAGCGATAGGGAGTGTGGGTAGAGGAAATTAAAATGTTTTCTTGTTTAATTCTTATTGAAGGTTTAAGTTACTCCCATGAAAGGGGAGGGGGAGGGGGGACGAAGTAGAATGTGGAAAGCAATCAAATTGGAACCTACTTTTTTGGGAGGGGGGATGAAGTAGAATGTGAAGCAGTCAAATTGGAACCTACTCAAAAATCAAAATCAACTTTATAATTCCATGAAAATTATCTAATGCAAATCTGCATTATTTTAACTAGCCCAGATACCAATAGGCTGAATGTCTATTAGATGAAACACATTAAGTTATCTAAGGTTTGGTTAAGCGAGTAAGTTTATGAGCTGTCTGTGATTTTGGTATTAAGCTTTGACACGCCAAATTTAATATTAGTGAGGTATTGTTTTGAAGTTGAATATGCATTATTTAGACTAAACTTTGAACTGATGCATTAATTAGACATAATAGTTCTTAATTTATCTTAGTGTCTCAGTTTTAGATGAAATTTAGGGAATAAGCAAACTAATCTAGATTACATATTTGATGGTGGCTTATTTAAACTTAACTTAATTAGAACTATTGCATTAGACAGAATAGTTCTTTATCTTACAGTCACCAGTTTTAGATGCGACAAAATATTGAATCAAATAGAAAAGTTGTGAAATAAATTGAAATAACTTGATTGACATAGTTCATCTATGTTTTCGTTTTAGTGCCTCGTATAAATAGGATTCTTGGAAATAAATTTATGCAAGACCAAGCACTAAGACTTGTGAAATGCTTATGCAAATATATGGAATCGTAAAACTGTGAAGAACCTGTAGCTCTATACATAGCCCAATTAGGAAACCTTAAGGTTGTACTAGTAATTGTACAAGGTAATGTGTTAGCAACACTAATGTATTTTTTTACGTTTGGTATTATCTTAATATTTTGTTATTTGTATTTCTATTGGGTGTTGGCTCTTTAGAAATAGTAAAAAGATCATCCCTAGCACTCGTGGCTTTAGAGCTAGACGAGAGTGCGTACACAGAGCTAGATGCGGCCCTCTCCATCGAATTAGAGACGGAGACGTCCACAGAACCCGAGGCGGGTACACCTGAACCGCCTCAACATCAGGAGAATGAACAAGGATGCAAATACATAAAGATTACGAATGGTTGTAATTTTACTTATATTTTTTACATTTTGTTATTATTTTTAAAATTTACTAACTATATATTAATGACTTGATGTGCAGGTTGTATCCTCTTAGAGTCGCAACCGATTTGTGCAATGATGCTTTCAAGAAAGGTGTGGACCCGTTGTGATATCGCCTGAAAACACTTTCAACGAATACTTGGAAATTTATTGAGAGGAGTTCAAGGTAATTGCAATTATATTTCATTTTATATTATTAAAGTTGTTTTCTTTTTCTTCTTTTTTTCAGAAAAAAACTAATTTCGATGGTTTTCCTGAAGCCCCAGTAAAGTCATTGTGAGTTAAGAAATGCAGAGTTAAATACGGTGATTATATCAACCAAATGAAGAATAATGAAGAAACTCTTCCACTTAACACACAAGATGTGGGAGCTCAACACAACTAGTTGGAAGAAGCCCGAAGTTGTAGAAGCTTCCGCAAGATGTTCCAGCAACCGGCACCACACACGGTTGCAGGTCAATTTCGTTCGTCGAGACAACAGAAAATATGGTAATATAATGGTTTTCTAATTTATTTTCTTTTATTATTATTTTAATTCTTCTTTCTAATTTTTTATTTTATTTTTTCAGGCAAAAGAAAATTTAGGGAACTGTCATGCGTTTTGTGAAGTCTTCCAAAAGACTCACTAGTTTACGAAAAATGACGATTCTCGGGGATTGGTGTGTTCCCAACATGCGATGGAAATTGAGGTAAATATCGACTTTCAATTTAAATTCATTATTAATTTATAATTTAAATAATGTAATATCTTTTTTTTTTCGAATGAACAAGTAATGAAAGTCGCAGTAGAAAGACAGGCTGAGGGGGAAAAGAACCCCGACCTCGATGCCATTTTCCTCAAGGTTTTCGGGAAACCGAAGAAGAGAAGACAAATTCCTGGAGCGTGGCAAGCGACGAGCCTCTTCTTTCCAAATATTACAAGCTCGTACAGATCAAATGCTCAATTTCCCGCAGTCGACTCTAGCAAGGTCAATGAGGTAGTCGAGCAACGAGTTCAGGACGTACGCGCACAATTTGTAACCGAAAATGAGGCCCTTAGGAAGAGGATAAAAGAATTGGGGATACGCGCTGCAGCAACCGATGAGCGAGCCTAGATGATGGCTGAGCAGATTAACTGTTTCTTCAAACAGATAGACAAATAATAAATTATTAGGATTCAAACTTATGATTATAAATAAATAATATTTGAAGTAATTTAAAATATTATTGTATTTGATTTTAAATGCGTTTTTAATTGTTAATTTATATTTAATTCTTTTATAAATTATAAAAATATAAAAAAAAACCAAAATTAGTAAAATGTACCGAGCAATAGGTTCTCTGTAAATTCAAACTAGAAAGCTACCGAACATCCACGTTGCTCGGTGATTTGTTAGTGGATTTACTGAGCACGAGTGTGCTCGGTAAATGCATCTCGCTGATGTTGTACATTGCCGAACACACAGGGTGCTCGGTAATTTAATGTCCCTTGTCTCGCCGATGTTGTTTATTACCGAGCACAGGTAGTGCTCGGAAAAGAAAATCACTCATCGTCTCTACATTGTCATTGAGTATCGACCATTACCGGATGCTCGGTAAGTTGATGCCCCTTGTCGTCTCTATGTTGTCGTATAGTACCGAGCATTGTGATGTGCTCGGTAGATGAATAACGTTGTGCTCGGTACTTGCTCGGTAATTTAGCGACGAGTCTGATACCGAACACTTCGGCTGCTCGGAACGTGCTCAGTAAATAACTGTAACCGAGCACAGAAGACAATATAGCGAGCATCTTTGTGCTACGTAATCACCGTTATTTCGTAGTGGTTCTAATTTAGCGATTGTGGATTTTTGTTATTACCTAAAATAAATAAATAGTATTTCTGAATGTGCATTTCCGCGCTAAGTAATCGACTAGGGTTATAGTTGAGGTGTCCCGACAAATAAAAAATCGTGCAGGCCAATATATATATGAATTGATTAATTAAACGTATGATTTATATAACACTGAGACGTGAGAGCTTTTTTTAAGGGTATCTTCGGATTGTCCATGAACTTCAAAAATTTGAGTTATTGGCCAATGAAATTCGGATTCATGCTAAATTAAAAAAATTAATAATTCATGTATTATTTTAACCCAAAAATAAAATTTGTTAAGTTGAAAATTTAAATATAATTCATGTATTTATTGACAATTAACCATTTTAATATTTTCCTGTTATAAAAAGAAAAGAAAATAACTCGGTTTCATAACTGTTTGAAATTGTCTGTTTATGTAATAAGTTAGGACAGACATCACAACTTGACAAGTATAATAGAACCACAATAGTAAAAAGGTATCAAGGAATATTGGTCGACAATATTAAGGGTCAATTATAACGACAAAACAAGGTGAAAATATATATGCAATTATGCCTGCATCTTTCTTAATCAATCAATTTCTTAGTAAGAATAACATAAATTAAAAACAATTATTTTACTATTACATAATAATGTTTCATCTCCCCTTCTAATGGTAGGGTTAAAGAAACTTTTAATACACATGATAATAGTCAGTGATAGAGTCAGAAAAATTAATGAAAGAGTTTTAAGAAGTTATAAGTAAAGTTTTATAAAATTAGGAATAAAAAATTAATACAATCATGATAATATTTAATTATATCACAATGTTGAAAGTATAGATATTGTTAACTTTCATAATATATCACTTATATATTTTATATTGTTAAAACCATATATAATAGTTTGTTAGGAATTATACAAGATTATAAATATTTTACAATCAACTTTCATAATAAATTAATAGAAAAGATTATTACAACTAAATTCATTTTTATACGCATATATATTCATATATACTCCATATAATTAAATCCTCTGTAACACAGTATCAAAATATTGAAGTATATATCTTACAAAAAGTGCTTGAATAAACAATCAATAATAGCTAGAAAATTAAAAAATTCAAACCAAAAATTAAATAATAAGTGTTAATGTAAAGAATAAGAAAAATTAAATCTTGATGGTCATATATCCACTATAAATTCACGAAAGACTGATTAAGGAAAAACCGAATCCCTTTCTAATAGAAATCAAAAGTCTTGTTCTAGAAATTGATAACTATACACTTGGAATTATCAAGAATATTGAGCGATAAAAACACGTGATAATTGACATACTAGAAATTTATGTGGATGAAAATATAAAGGTATAACATTTATCTTATTTTTTTATAAATATCATTTTAAACCCTAAACTATATTTACTATATCAAATATATCTCGAACTATAATATTAAATCCCAAATTATCAAAAATATCCTGTATCTATTTTTCGACCCCGAAACTCTCGACATAGCTTGCCGAATGTAACTGTGCAATTTATATATTTAATTTTAAAATGACATGGTGAAAAAACGATGTCGTTTTGTGCTCTAAGAATATGGTTCTTTTCATAAAAAAGAAGTAACAATAATAGATAATATCTAAGAATTAGCTACATGCGGATTTCTTGCTTCACAAACACAAAAGTTCTACAAGCAAATATAGACAAATTAGAGACGAATGTTTTTAAGCAGAAATTAATATCTGTTAACATTGTCAACTTTAGAGTAAAAATAAGCTTGGTACAACTGTTTACGCGGCAGGTACAGCAAGGTTGGTGAACGGCCAACTATAAGCACTGCAAAAATTGAATAGATTCGATCTATAGTCGTTGATAACATCGAAAAAATTTGTTTGGATGCTTCATCGAATAAACCATCGGCTTATTTGTTTCTTTGAGAATTCCAGCCAAACATCTTTACGCGCTAAAGATAATTTTCTTTTTATTTTGATGCAACAATTTAATTGGGAAAGAACAAAGGATTAGAAGTTACTCATCGATCTATTAATATAATAAAAGTATGTCTTTATAATTTTATTATATTTATAATATCTTCCTATAAGAATTATAGGAAGAGTTATTCTACAAACCACTTTCAGATTATAAACTAGGAGCTATTTCTAATTCTTAGATTGTGAAGATCTATGGTTAATTTATCATATTGTTGAATGAATTTATGGTCTCGAGTTCGGATCCCAAAGGTGACAATTTTTTGGATTTTTTAAAAATACATGCTCCACAACGAATTTATAGATACTCTATATATGACCACGAATTCATGCAATAAGGTGATAAATCCACAATAAATCTTTGTGATCTAAAACTTGTAAATAATTTCTAGTTTATATTCTAAAATTGATTTTATTGTAACAGCCTTAGGTGTTCAAATACGAACACTTATATATATGTATATATATATTGATGCTTCTAGAACCAACTCACCTAATGCAATACGTGACTACATATTTATATACGTACGTCTTTTACTTGATACTTAGGTATCGATGGGTAAGCAATATAACCAAAAATCGACTTAAAATATATTAAAGTGAGTTAAATAGTACATAAACTCCACCTAATTAAAACATTATGTATCCTCGATCTTGAAGTAACGCGAGAGTTTATTAAACTCTTTTCTATATAGCATTTCCATAATTAGATTAATTGTGATTATTCTTAGAAGAATAGGTGAGCAATGCATAAAATTGATTATTAGATTGACAAATTCAAAGTAAGGTATATAATTTTCAAAATTTTAAAATCTTTAAATTAATATTAATTATAATTTATTATTTTGTAATAAATATTTTTTTATAATAAATATTATTAAAATAATTAATTTAGTGGTGGGGCATTGAATCTCATCCGGTGCACAGTGGCTTAAGCCTCCACAAAGAAAGATGTATTTCTTTGTTTATTCTTATCAAATCATCAAATTATTTGTATTTTGTATAAATCACTTGTGCAAAAGCCTTAACATTAAACCGAATTGTAGGAAATATTGTCTTCTCAAAATTTCAAATGCAAAATCAAGAACAAATACACAGCCTCTACAAAGGATTTTTTTTCTGCATACACCGAATATGTTCGACCTGACTCCAACCATATTCAGGTCGGGTTCAACAATGTATTAATAGGCTCAGAATCTACAAGGCTTGGCCACTGACCCACACAAATGGCCTGAAAAAGCTTGAGATCTTGGAGGACCTACACTTCCAAAAAATTAACCGGTTTGACACCTCAATGGACATGTATTCGGTCTAAATTGTATTCTCCGTGTCCACGCAAAATTTGCCACAATTATCTTTTCGGATAATTCATAAAAATTTGCCACATCCATATATAGTACTCGTTTTGTCAATCAAAATTGTACAACATAGTAGCACAAGTTTTAATTAAATGGTAGGTAGATATATTTGTAAGGGAGAAAAAGTCACATCAGTGATAAATAGTTAAGTCATATATGAATGCTTTATGATGATTATTTTAAATTCTTTTGTAAATAAATAGATATATATGTGAGGATAAATTGTAAAGAATGAGTGTAACATTTTTTTACCAAAATGAAAAAATTGCACAATTTTAGTGGACACATTTATAATAATTGTTGCCCATTTTTGATGGAAGGAGACAGTAATAGTTAGGGTCTAAACTCACCATCTTATTAACTTTCTATTTCCCATTATTTACGAAGTTTGTCATAATATATGGTTCCACTCGCACAACTCATCATCTTATAATTACTCAATTTAAAAATATATTTAAAATGAGACTCTTACTCCACTCACAATACTACTAATTATTTTATTCAAACTTGCATCCTCTATAATATGATAATTACTTTGCAAAGGGAGGAAGTATTAACTAGACCACCTGCTGCTCGAAGCGCATTGGACGGAAAAACCTACCAGTTAATTAGAAGATTAAATTTTGCGAAATGGACAAGTAGGCATGCGAGATGCTCACGTTTTTGCCCAACGTCTGTAATTTGTCCAAAGCATATATAATGTGGTATTTCTTGACCTCTCCGAACTGCCCAAATATTCCAAAATAACCATCTTTAACAATGATACATCTAAACAAGATTCTTGACCTTTGATAACAGATTGTCAAGAAGGAAAAGATACCTTAATTTCTTGTCGGTTTTTCGCATATTTAGATCGAACAACCCAAGATTTATTCCCTATGTAATAATCTTAGCTCTATTCGCACATGAAAAGTCTTGTTTCGAATCTCACATTGTTATTTATATACCTCCTTCTCACCCCTCTTCCCCTTCAGTTTTTCACCTCTTATTAAACTCTCTCTCTCTCTCTCACCTTTCTACAATGTTAAGGATGCAAGGATATGAGGAGGACTTCTTGTGCCTTAGGCTGGCCATTGCTGCAGATTCTGGATATGAGAGAAGCAGAAAGGAAACCCCAGCTATCTCCGACTCAATAAGCAGCGACGGAAGCTACGAAGAAGAAGGCAAAATCCTCTCTCTCTTCCAAATGAGGGATCAAATGCTGAAGCTCGACCACAAGAGAGAAGAACACGAATCTGACGAGGACGGCAAGGGCCTGCATCTTATCCATCTCCTGCTCGTCGCCGCCACTTCCGTGGACGAGAACAACCCCGACGCGGCCCTCGAGAACCTCCAAGGCCTCTACCGGAACGCCTCTCTCACGGGGGACTCGGTCCAGCGCGTCGCCGCCTACTTCGCCGACGGCCTCGTCGCCCGCCTCCTGACGCGCGACTCCCCCTTCTACGACATGATCATGAAGGCCCCCACACGAGACGAGGAGTTCATGTCCTACACGGAACTCTATAAAGTGTCGCCACTCTACCAATTAGCCCACTTCACAGCCAACGAGGCAATCCTCGAGGCCTTTGAGAGGGCCAACCCTAGCCCTAACCCTAGGGCCCTCCACGTTATCGATTTCGATGTGTCCTACGGCTTCCAATGGCCCTCCTTAATGCAGTCGCTGTCAGAGAGGGCCACTTCAGTCAGCCGTATCCTGCTCAGAATCACAGGATACGGCAGCTGCCTGGAGCAGCTCCGGGAAACACAGGCGAGGCTCACGAGCTTCGCCAAGGGCTTCCGAAACCTAATCTTCGAGTTCACGGGCGTCGTGAGAGGTCCGAATCTTGCGAAACCGAAGATCAAGAAGGGGGAAATTGTTGCGGCAAATCTAGCATTCCATCTGAGCTCATTAAACAGCTATTCGAAGATCTCAGACACGTTGAACTACCTCAAATCGCTTCGCCCCACCATTATCGTCCTCGTGGAGCAAGAAGGGAGCAGGAAAACCTACAATTTCCTATCAAGATTCATGGAATCTCTGCACTACTTCGCGGCGATATTCGACTCGTTAGACGACTGTCTGCCTCTGGACAGCACGGAGAGGCTGAGGATCGAGATGAATCATCTGGGAACTGAGATCAAACACGTGATGAACTATGACAAAGTCGGCGACAACTGTTTGAGGTTTGAGAATTTGGAAACTTGGAAAAAGAGAATGGAAAGCCATGGATTTTGTGGGGTTCCACACAGTTCCAATGCTGTGATGCAAGCGAAGCTGCTGCTGAAGATCAGAAGCCATTGCTCGGGGATGCATTTCGACGGGGAAAATGGTGGTTTCCGAGTATTCGAGAGAGATGATGGGAGAGCTCTCTCGCTAGGATGGCAAGAGAAACTGCTCATAACTGCATCTTCTTGGTGCTGCGTGTGAACAAGGTTCAAATCACAATATTCTTTTGTTTTTTTCTTTTCTTTTGTTTGTTTTTTCACTTTCTTGATTGCTGTGTCTACGAATAGCTCGACCTTGAAAGCGTTGTTGAGTTCCGGACTTATAACCTGGTCGACTAGGCCATCTAAGGAAGCCATAGTATGCTTTAGTTAGTACTTTTTACGCAACTCTTGCATGAGTTTAGTCCTTGTATATAGTTTACTCAATGTTCTTACACATCTATATGAATGTGTAATTTTGTCCATGATAATATAAATAAAAAATTTCAAGATCCATTTAACTTAAATGTACGCACTTTAGCTTCAAAATTTGTTAATCTCTTGCTTTAATTTGTAGATCTACTTAACATATATCAAACTTTAGCTCATTTTCGGACGATCTGTTCTAAAACGATTTTTCGTCACGGTATTATTGTGAGGCAGTGTGTTTTAAAAATTATTTAATACGTAAATATTTTGTTCTTCTTAGAAAGAAACAGCTGATTGACTGATAAAACTGCGTGCATGCATATATATTATTTTTTCACCTTGTTTTGTCGTTATAATTGGCATAATTTATTTTTTCTTGACCAATATTATTTATCGAGTCGTTATACTATATTCTAGTATTATGGTATCGGTGAAGGACCGCTGTTTGTCATAACTTGTAATAATTATATAGAGAGATGTTGGAAAATGGAATAGAAACTTCTTTTCTTGGGATTCTGGTAAATAGATGTCATCTGCTTCCGCTTGACTAATAATTGTTATCTTTTTCCTCCAGTCTAAATATGTGAAGACAAATAGAGAGAAATATTGTGTATTCATTGTATTGAATCCCCTGTATTACAATCGTTCCTTTAAAGGAATTGATCTAGTCTATTTAGGAAATAAATATCAAGACAGAAATACAAAGATACGATCTTGTTTAATTGTAGTTGGAATCTCTTTCCATAATACCATAGCTAACAGGACCGAATCCTCTGTCCCACAAATCACATCCCATTCTAATTTCTATGTCTCATTATCAAAATTAAATCCCTTAACTTACGTAGTTGTGGTGTTAATTTATCCAACTTATATTTTTAAGATTCAGCAGGGCTCGACTTCAATCAGCTGTAAAATTGAGGAAATCCTTTTCTTTTTCAGAGCCATCTTCCCCGCCGCAAAATATGAGGAAATCCGCAGAAAATCCAATATTGATGAAAAGTTTTATTGTGTAAAAAGCCACAAAATTTACTGTGCTTTTAGGGCCGTCTTCCTCGCATGCTTTTTCTTTTATTTTTTCTTTTCTCCGCCGCTTCGACTCGTAGCATCTACTGTGCAATGGGCAGATCTCAAAGAAGTTCACGAAATCATCAACCATCTTATTAATTATATATTTACAAATGAAGACAGTAAATCTTCTTCACAAAGGGTTATCGAGGTCAAGAACATATAGATTTTCCATTCTTATGAAGAGGGTCTTTGGGTTTTTGGGCAGTTCGGAGAGGTCGAGAAATACCTTGTCTTTTGTCCAAAATTCACAAATTTTAAAAATAGTTCGTTAATTAAACAAATCAACCCGCAAGATACTATATAAATACGTAGATCAAATATCAAGAATCCATTTCTGTAATTTACGGCCATATCTAGTTTAGATTAGTTTATATTCAATTTTATTTTGAAGATTTTAGCCATAAAGGAATGCCCCTTGACATTTCAACAAGAAAAGAGATAATGTATTTTATTGATTTTGTTATATATAATCTCAAAATTAAAAATATTTAACTCATTTACAAATTCTTCATTCGGATTACATCCTTAATTTGTCTATACTTGTTGCAAATTGAAATTATTCTGAAGTATAACTAAATGTACACATTCCACAAAAATTACAAGTAATACATAAATTAAGATGTCAATAATTCGAATTTTTATTAAGTCGTTGCATTGTAAATAAAAATCTAAATTATTTTATTTTACACGATTCTAAATTCTTTTGTACGGGAAAACAAAGGTTTAGGGGTACTTCCGTCATTCTGCGGTCGAAATTCCCAAATTTGAACCCTAATTTTAAAACGAACCTTTTCACATTGAAGACGTCATCGTTTTCGTCGTGCGAGAACTTTCTTCACAATCTACCACTACCAATAATAACTCAACAGTCGACACTCGACACTCAACTTAGTTGAGGCTGCAGTTCAAATCTTTTTGGGGCAAAAACTACATCTAGACCCAATTTCAATAATGTGGTGGTGAAATCAAGGAAAAATCTTGCGATGGAGGAGCTTCAATCTGCGGTTAATGCTCACTTTGATCAAATGGCAGATCTTGTGGAGAAGCTCTCGGCGGAATTCCGCTCCGGGCTCAAACCTGCTTACGAAAATTTCATGGGTTTCTTCCACGCCATTGATTGGAAGGTATTTTTACATGTTGTCATGCGCATTAATCTGAGCTTCTTGTTTGTTATTTTTAGTTGCTTTCTCTGTGGGTGTTGATTGAATTGTGTTGTATCTTGAGGTGATCGAGATCGGATGTTAGGGGGTTGTTGTATGTAGAAATCTCCCCCCCCCCCCCCCCGTGGGTTTTGCCTTTTTAGGTTCTGATTAAGTGTTTCTGTTTCTTGGGATTTCGAATCGTGTTTTACGGAAATGTGTGATCTTGCAATAATGAGAGCTGGAAAGATTACATAGAAGGAGCTGGAATTGGTTTGGATTAATGGATGGTGGGATGTAGTTGGTAAGTTAGCTTCTGGTATGTGATTTACAAAATGATTTATGCAATTTGCTACTCTAATGAGTGAGTGAGATCAGAGTAACCAAATATAGTTTGAACTCTGAAGGGCTATTAATCAGTTATGCGAATTACAATGGTATGACCCGTAACGAGCATTTCCCTCTTTCTGATTTGAAATTGATGTCCTTACATTTCAAGTTCCTCCTGTTGTACTGGTTTCTGTGGTTTTCTGCTCATGATGTTGTAACCAGATCCTATCTTACACTAGTGTCGACTTGCTTTTGTTGATTACTCGGGAATATATAGTAGATCAAGGAAAGCTGTTCGCTTCGTTTACCTCATGGTGCTGTTGCTTGAGTATAAGCTGTTTGATTGCCCAATTAGAGTTTCTTTAGCAATGTGTTTCACCATGTAACTTGTTGTTTTTAGTTTTTAGATGTATACCTCGTGTACAGACTTGCTTGTCTCTGATCCTTGAATTTCCTTTATTGTTTGCAGGAACCTTGGTTGATATGTCTTCTCTCCTTCCATGTGATCTTGCTAGTAGTAGTTTTTGCATCACGGAGAAACATCAACTTTCAGATGTTTTTGTTCCTTCTAGCATGTAAGATTCCTATAATCCTATCAATAGCGCGCCTTTTTATAATGGTGGACCTAAGATAAGACCCACGATTTTGATAAGCATAGAACTGCCATATATGTTTAAATTCCAGAACTATTTGAAGAAACCTTGTTGTAATTTTGGAAGATGCAGCAGTTCTATAGTTAGTGGCACCATAGGTTTTAGGTAATTACAGTTTTAGTTATAAACTGTATGTATTTCACATCGTGCAGTAGGAGGAGTATATCTTGCCGAGAGGCTTAATCATGTCCTCACCAGCAACTGGAAAAGCTTTGCAGGCCAGAACTACTTTGACACTAATGGACTCTTCCTCTCTGTGCTCTGGTCCGGGCCCTTGTTAGTGATCGCTATCATAATCTTGGTAAGCTGTTGCTCGCCCTCTTTCCATCCTTGGTTGATGATTTTCATGCCTTGATTCCATGTTTGTGTTCCTTCCTCACGCAGGTGAACACCTTGTTTTCTTTGTGTTATCTGATTGTGAGATGGAAAAGGGCCGAGCTCAAACATCGCGCAAGAGCAGCTCGTAGTAAGGAGGAATAAGCAGTGAGTGCTTTGTATTGCAGTCTCCCTTTTGAAGTCCAAATTTTGCTTTTGATTACATGTTGGTCTTCTCCTGCTAAATATTTTTGTTAGTTTGTAATACTATAGTGACTTGCTTCTTTCATTGGTAATGCATTTCGGCATCCAACAGATATATGTTGTATTTTTACTGTTTTTAATCAAGAAAACAGAGCCAGCACATGATAAAACTGAGTTTTTTGTTAGACACACATCAATTAGGCCGTACAAAAGAGACTTTTCTCTCATAGCTCTTTACACAACTTCAGGAAATCAGACCGTCAATTGTAGCAGTGTGTCATTGCTCATTGCATCAGCATATGATCACCACGTGTCAACAAAATTATAACCCAATATTTAGATCTTGTACCAAATTAGATCTAACTTTTAAAAATTGAACAATGTCAATATATCGATTTGTCAATTAATCTTCTTTATTTTTTTTGTGAGTTCGAAACTGAGATTCAGAAATTCATCCGATGCCGAACTTTGAAATTGACTTTGGGTGTTAACAATATCATCGTCCTACCGCCGAGTAATTAAATTTAGAATTGACATGGTGGAATTAGGACATTACGATGGTCCAAGTGACAATTCCATCCAAAAAGTGAAAAAGTCCTCAACTAATTTTGCATTTCAACATCAAAATGAACATTTAAATTTCAGCTCTAAATTCCTGCAAATTGGAGAGACGAAAAATTGGATAAATTTCTTGGGTTAATCCTGATTTGTGTTCTCAATTACTGTTCTCTTTAAAAATCTTCATCTTTTTAGAAGTTTGATTTATTTCTCTCCTCTGAAATTTCGGCGACAGAACGATGACTTAGCTCGCCAGCTTATTAGGTGGATATTTTTTCCAACTCACAATCTAAACGACATTGTTTTGCATCGTTTTGAAATGAATAAAAAAGTTCAATTCACATTTTTCAAATTACACACTAGTCTCTAGCATTTGGTCCCTTTTTTCGTTTCTCATTTTCCGACAATAATCGCTTCAATCCCGTCCCCGTGAGCGACCACCATATGGTCAGACTCCAGTAGCTAAAGTAGCCACCTTCACCATCTCTCTTTCAAACCCTCTCCCTCTCTCTCCTCTACATCTCCTTTGTCAACTTCAAAAATCTCTATCTTTATCCCTTCAGGGTATTTTTCTTTTTACAAAACGAAGCAAAACGACATTATTTAGATCGTGAGCTGGAGATAAAATGTTGGCATAAGCAGCTCGCTAGCTGAGTCATCATTTCATCTCCAAAATATGCAGAGGGGACATAAATCAAACTTTTCAAAAAAAAATTAGATGTTTCTAATAATAAAACGAAAGTTGGAGACATTTTTATAAAAAAATACTCAAAATTGGAGACATAAATTGGGATTAACCCAAAAAAATTTTAACACGTGACAAACATGTTTTGGTAGAGATCCGACTCACTATTTTAGGGTATATCCTAAAGGGACGGTGTACAAATTCGCTGCATCACACCCGGATGTCAAAATTGATGCAATATTTTGCAGCTAAGGATGGTCAAAACGCAATACATAAAGCTTCGAGAACAAAAATATTTGAAATTGGTACCTAAAAGATGTTTATGTTTCAACATCAATGTTGTAGCACAATATCTCCAGCCCTACCATCCGAAGCAACAGAACTTGATGAGCTCGTGCTTCTATACAGTGTGTTTGTCCTACAGAAAATGGTGGAAGAGCATAAGCTTTTGCAATTTCTGAGTCGATAAGATGTGACCGACTCTTCTGTGCTACTTGTCGTCAGAATAAGGTTGTTGATTGAGCCCCACGAGCAAGAGATGGATGGAGCTATGACGGGAATATGAATTCGACTTTTCAGAAGCCACCAGGATGACTTGCTCATGAAACACTGAATATTCATTATAAACTGTCGTGAGAGTTCCCATCTGATAAGAAGTCTTTAAGTTCATCAATGATCACATCATGGCAGAAGAGATACTGCTCCTGCATATTCAAAATATGTTAAACTTAACCGACGCAACTGAACTTGTATAATTTAATTTACATCATTGTGGCATCATTCACAATGTGAACTATAGAGATTCAAAATAGCTGCAAAATCAAACTATTTGGATTTGCAATTGCTATTGAAGGGATGCAGATTCTAAACCAACTACATGTTGAAACAGTCAAAGTGACTGACTTATGTGGGACTCGTAGAAGATATAGATATTCTTTTTCAGATAGTTTTGGAAAATATCTTCATCGAGTTCCTTCATCAATTGTTTAAGCTTATCATTCAGGAAGGATGCAAAGATCAGGACGAGTATTATTATCAATGAGATAGGATGAATTCCAAAAGTTTGTGAAGTTACCACTTACCAGGGTTTGCACCATTCCAATTCGCTGAGACCTGAAAGTGGTTACTGTGGTAACAAGGTCCAAAGCACTCATGTCTCCAATTAGAACTCTTTGAATCGTATTATGAATGAGGCAGTATGTACCAGTTCT
>JAYDZE010156011.1:0-22250 GCA_034509125.1 Monilaria moniliformis | reverse complement strand
GATCTGCCATTATTGGTCGAAATCAAGCAACAATTTTTTAAGGACGCCGAAGAGGAGGCCCGAAAACCATAAGAGCTGGAGCGTGCTCTCATTATCAATTGGCTCAGAGTGAGAAGAAGAAAGGCAGAGGATGGAAGAGTGAAAATAATCGGTGAAACAATTAAGATATCGCAGGGGGGAGATCAGATTAGGAGTCATAGTGTAACACGCCCCAATAGTGAATTTCACGTTTTTCAAGACGGGCTCGGATACCAAACACGGGCCCAATCTTAAATACCAAACAGCCTCTTAAATGCTGTTACACCATATTAAATGTATCATAACATGCATTAACAGGCCAACCGAACAGGCCCTAAGTGAATATTTTTGAGGAAAATGGATCTCTCACAAAATGGCTAAAATACGGTCAGAATAGGAGCAATTGATAGATACAAAGACTGTGCAGACAACAATCTAAATTATTATTAAGAAAAATAGCTCTTTTACCCTTTAAGACAAAAATAGATATGTCTGTGTTATGGTGTGGAGTGCGGACAAATGCATATGACTCCATTTTATTGATAGATATTCACTTCATGCATATTTCTGTATAAATCCGTAAAAAAAAATGATCTATTGCTAATATAAATAATTTATTTAAAATATTTTTTTAAGTACAGCCTGTCGCTAATCCATCGTTAAATAAAATAATGTATTTATATATTTTTTAAATAAATTAATCCCATCGTTAAGCCCTTGTGAAAAATATGTTTTTTGTTTTTATTTTTAATAATCAATTTAAACCGTTATTAAACTGTCACTAATTACGTATATAATTTTTGAATTTTTTTAAATAGTTAATTTTCATCACAATTCCTTCTTTAAAATGGAAATTTCTATTTTTAAATAAATAAATGCTCATCGCTAATTCGTTGTTGAATATATGTGTTTTTTAAAACATATAGTCTGTAAGAACCATACTTTTCTAGGGGCCGACATGTGCGCTAGCAGAAGCTTACTTAATCAAAATGGGATTGATACTCGACGGATACTCTCTTTGACTTAAAGTATGAGGACTCCGAAGAAATCTTAGGTTTCAAAACATAAATGAGTTTGAGTTGCTCGAGGCAACTCGAATGTTTGACTGAAAATATGAATAGATTATTTAAATGTCACGTAGAGCTCGTATGGTGAAGCAAGAGATAAAGTGGTTCACGGAGTTTTATGATATTTGACTTGATCAAAGAAGTACTGAATCAAGAGAAAATCAAACTAATCACGATTTCTCAATATTTATCTTGAAAATCATTTGAAAGAATGGGTTGAGTACTAATGCACTCAGTAAAGTTAATGCCCTATTTATCCGAGGCTTGTGGCCTAGTGGCAAAGGCGGTGATATGAAGGGACTCTCCTCAGTTTTCGATTCTCCCCGCCAGCATGTGGTGGGTTAATTATTTCTCCCACATTATATGTGGTCAATAGTTAAGCCGTGTGTGCACCCGGGTCCAGCTCCACCCATCGGCCCGCCGGGTGGGCCAAGCTGGGCCCCTAAAAAAAAAAAAGTTAATGCCCTATTTTTTAAAAATGTTTCGTTTAAATACTTTAGTATATCACATGCATTCACAAACAATTGCACACTTACTTTTAAAACATGGCTTAATAACCCAACATACTTCGCAAAATATACCATACTTATGGATCTCGAGTAGTGAATCTGAACTTAATGGAAGAACTACCTTGCAAGTCGGATCCTACAAGAAAAATCTTAACTCTTAGTATTGTTGCTATAAATTTTGACTCATAGCCCACTTTATGGTCCTAAAGTCTACATATTCCCGACTTATTAGTTAGACTTGAAGTTTCCCTTAAAAATCAAGTCTCATGAGTTTGAGTTATCATCTACTGCATTTAAACTATCGTGCACATAGGTCTATTTTAATATTTTACCTCGACACTTAACCATTTTTTTTTCTTGGTTTCAATTAGAACATAATCCATGTTAATTGTTTAATCATTGATCATCCTCGTCTAGGTGAATCACATAGTTATATGTAATGCAGCACATAATACTTAGAAAATGAGTAAAATAAAGTCGAAAATATCATATTCTATACTTAGTGAAATTTTGAACTCAACGGTTAGAATTTGTTATAGAAAATTTAGGCTTCTAGGGGTTGTTTATGGTTGGTTCTAGAGGCTGATCCGAAGCTTCAGGAGGGGCTTGAGTGGAAGTTTTTGAAAATAGGGATATCAAGGTTTAATCTTCAATTTGAATCCATTTACTCAATTGAGAAGGTTATGATCATTCAATGTAGAAAACTTTGACTTAGAACTTAAGTGCTTAAAAAAAATCTTAGCCTTATGGCCTAGTGGCAAAGGCAGTGATATCAAGAGACTCTACTCAGTGAGGTCATGGGTACGATTCTCCCCGCCAACATGTGGCGGGTTAATTAATTCTCCCACATTATATGTGGTCGTGCTTAAAATCCCAGAATGTGGTCTTGCGCTTAAATTCACTTCAAAAATTTATCAAAAGAGGGCACACTGAATTTTTCCAAAAATTGGAAAGAGTGTAGAATATATGCAAAGATTTGTATGCATTTACAAATACCATTATGTCATTACAAATATATCATAATTTTCGCAAACATACTTCATCAAACATACATACGTAGCATTATTTTATTACATGTATATCATTATTGTAATACCAATATATCATTATTACAGTAGACTTGTATCATTATTTCCGCAAATATAAATACATATCATTTCTCTATTGCACATATATCATTATTTTCTCAAACATATATCATTATTTCTATTAGACATGTATCATTAGTTCCTATTAACTTATTTCTTCAAACACAAATACAAATCATTTTTCCATTACACATATATCATTATGTCCCCATACATATATCATTCTTCCATTAAAGATATTTCATTATATTCGCAAAAAACTTTTACCACACAAACATACATATCATTATTCTGTCACACATATATCATTATTTTCCTAATCATATATAATTATTTCCAAATCATGGTAACTACCATATATATAGACACATGGTAACTTCCATTATAAGTCGCATTAAAGATTTTGTGGGATAATTAATCCCTACATTCACGGTAACTACCATACATATATATACGATTGATTTTTGTGTATGACATATCTATCTTTTAATGATGCATTTTTAATTGACTAATGAACAATTTTAATAAGATCATGGTCGTCCATCATTATATCTAATGGTCCACAATTGATCTTAGTTATTCATTTAGGGTGTGGATGCACCATATATATATATATACACACACAAAATCATACAAGCACATAACATATAATAATGATTTTATTAGATCACGTTGCACATAATACGTAAGCATCTACCACTTAGTAAATAAATAACATATAATTATTGCAATGCAGGACTACTAATTTAGAATTAGATTCGGAATCTCACTTATTGTTAAGCTTATGATAATAAAAATAATGTTCTGTTAATTTAAATTCGAGTTATTCTAATAATTAGGCATCGAGGTCTAATTTGATAAATTTTTAATTTGTCTTAACGTTCCGAAATTACGAATCTATCTCAGCTTTATTTTATTTCAAAGAATTCACTAATCTTCAAGCGAAAATTTGGGATGTTACATAGCCCGTCGTAATTCTGTCATTAAAATAAATTTTATAATTTAAGTACAAATACTCTCTGTCATAAATTCGTCGTTAATTAATGATGGAGATAAGTTCCGTTGTTAATTACCATTTTAGTTTTGAATTTTTAAACTAATTTAAAGTTGTTGTAATTTTATCATTAATATTAATTTTTATTCTTTAAAAAAAAAATTATTGTCACTAGTTCGTCGTTGAATATAAGTATTTTATTTATTTTCTTAATAAATATTGCACGTTAGCATTCCGGCGTTAAAATAAATTTTGTAATTTAATTACAAATACTCTCAGTCGTAAGTCCGTTGTTATTTGATGATGGAGATAAGTTTCATTGTTAATTACATATTTTATCTTTAATTTTTTTTATATAATAATTTTTGTCGTTATTCCGCCATTTAAATAATAATATTATTTTATAAGTAAATAATTATTTGTCGCTATTATGTCGTTGAATTGATGACGGACATACATTCCGTGGTCAATTAACGACAGAATAAATTATGTCATAGATCCTGATATACATCATCTATGCAGCCATAAATCACACTTCCTTATCTGTAGATCCCCTAAACACTAGTCTCAAATCGCCCGATCCCAGCCACCTCTCCTCATGGTGTCGCATCCTAAGCTCAGCCATCGCTCCGCCGTCGTTGATAGCAGGGATTTGCAGCTTCCGCGCGATTTGAAGTTTTCGGAGCCTCTCCCACCTTTGCCACTACTAACAAGTATATAACTCATTTTCTTGCCATGTCTTAATTTCCTCTCACCCCTCGTCTAATCGCGAATACATTCAAATATTCAATCTCCAAATTCTGCGTTCTAAGTTTCTCGTAATCAATAAGCACAATGACTAAATCAGCGTCGCAGCGTGACGTACACGAATCACGTTAGGCGGAAAGTCTATCACGGCGACTTTGTAGTGGTTCAATCATCTCGTGATAAGGGTTTTCCTCAATTTCTTCAGCTCATATGTTCTCAGAGGGAAATTTATATTGTTGGATTTGGAGCAGAGCTCTAGCAGAGGAAATTGAGGGAAATTGAGCTACAGTCTGCGCTCGAGCAAACAGTGACTCAGCTAGATTAGGCGAAGGCTCATTTAGATGAGCAGGGACATGGGTTGGATAGATGTGTCATCAAATGGCGCAAATGATGCAGATTTACGCTCTCCCCAGTATTACTACTTATTATGGATTTAGACTTATTGAGCCCGATTGTATCGAGCATCCTTGGAGTCACCTTTGTTTCACGTTTGACAATGTAACTATTTCACTTTGTTGTTTAGACCTTGAACATAAATCTTACCGTATGTGATTTTGGGAAGTTACTAGATAACATAAGATTCATTTTTTTCGTATGTATTTTGTACCTAACTTCATAATGTGAATTGTTTTACTTGACGTGCCTTTTTACAACACTCATATCACCACATGTGCTCACGAAGTAGCTAGTATTCAATAATGAGTGATATATGTGCATTTATAACCAAAAATAGTATCCCAAAAAAAAAAGATTAGGTTGAACAATAATTTTGATATTTCATGACCACCAATTTTTCGGGAAAGGCAAAAAACATAAATGTTAACTTTCACAGGCTTGACGGGGAAAGTGAACAAATCATAATCTTTATTTAAAAAGAGTTTGTATGGATTTTATTGAACAGTGATTCTGAATCTTTCAAAATAACTAACGAAAAAGTAATGTGCTCATGTGATTTGCTTGACCCAAAAATACCATACCAACATGTAGGCTATTAAAAATGACTCGTTTGGGAGAAAATTTTAGTTTGTGATAGCTTTTTTTGTAAAAATCCAACAATCTATCTTTACTAAATCAAATCACAACATTTCCTTATGCAAACCAACTTTTGAGCTCCAATTTATTTTGGTAATCACAAACAAATAGAACAAAATCACCAATTTGGTTTACTTTTTCTCCTTATTAGCCTTTTTCTTTTTCAAGTAAAATGTCGTAATCACCTTTAAAATCAGATATTATGTTGATCTGCCAAAAAAAAATCCGTCACGCCATTTTCTTGATCTAAAAAAAAAAACACTTTTCTGTTTTGCTATAAATTAAAAATGGTGGTGTACTTGCAATAATTTATGAAAAGATTAATTATATTTTATATTTTCAATTTTTAGTATTTTTTAAAAAATATCCTTAATTTACATTTTATTTTAAAAAACCCACAAATTCACGAAAAGTTTAATTTAGATATCGTTTGACATAATCCGCTTGAATCAACTCACCCATTTTTTAGATGGATTTTAGTTTTACTGAGCTAGATCTCTCTTAGTTAATTATAATATTTGTCCACTTAACTTTTAGCGTTTTTTAAAATATGCCCTCAACGAACGGGACATAACCAATTTTTTCTAACTCCTCAAAGATGATCTACCTCAATTTATAATTCACCTAGAATTTCGCGAGCTGATTCATTATTCTGTAGCCGGATCATGTTAAATAGAACATAAATTAAACTTTTGCAAAATTGAACGTTTTTATTAAAAAAATATAAATTAATTATATTTTATAGACAACGAAAAATGAGGTTTTTCATTTTAAGAGTAAACGAAAAACATGATAAATTCTTTCTTGAAATGTGCCGATCACTAAAATCAGGAAAAAGTTAGTGAACTTTTATGTTCAGCACACAAGCCAAAAAGTGAAAAATAATAATAAAATAAATAAAAAATAGTTCAGATTTTGGGATTTTTAGTTGCTGACTGAAAGTCCATTCAAATGGATAGTATTTTCCCTGAATATCGCCTCTCCACAATTTATCCTAACTAATCAACAGCTCTTCTTGGTCCTATTAACCCAACTGTTATTTCCGGAAAATCGTGTAGGTTTTTGCAACTAAAATCGATTGACTTCGTTTGCGTCAGGACCCTACCAACCACATATATCGCCTACCCCACGACACTCCCCCCAACACCCACCCACCCGCCATGAATACATGTGTGTATACATATACGTGCATAAGCAGCTCTGATTGAAACGACACCAGCTCCTGCGATCCAGTGCTGATGTTGTGTGCGCATTGCCTCTGGACTAGTTTATAGTCACTCTTTGCTTGTTTTACACACTCGTTTTAATCGATTAGGCTCTTTTGATTTTTCTCTTGGTGGTTTCGTCTCAATCTGTTAGATTTTTAGCTGTAAATTTTTTAAGATGAATGCTCTCGCCGCCACAAATCGCAACTTCCGGCAAGCGGCGCGCATTCTCGGTCTTGACTCCAAGATTGAGAAGAGTCTTTTGATCCCATTCAGAGAGATTAAGGTCTGCTTGTTAGTGTTCTTATTTAATTTAATTTAATGTAATTCTGTTTGTGATTCCTAGAGGTTGCTAACGTGTGATTTTGTGAGTTTTTCTGGTGATCTGTTGAAATGGGGTTGTGAGAAGATCTGCGCCTTTTTTCAATCATTTGAATTTTTGAGTTGTAAAAGTTTAGTTTTTATGGGTTGTGGTGATCAGGTGGAGTGCACGATTCCGAAAGATGATGGAACGCTGGTTTCTTACGTAGGATTCAGAGTGCAGCATGATAATTCCCGTGGGCCCATGAAAGGAGGGATCCGATACCATCCAGAGGTCTCGTTTTGCTTTTTTTACTTTGCTTTTAATTTGTTCTTTTTTTCAATTGTTTTTTATTCTTTACAACCTTTCTTTGA
Organism: Monilaria moniliformis; assembly: GCA_034509125.1. NCBI lineage: Eukaryota > Viridiplantae > Streptophyta > Magnoliopsida > Caryophyllales > Aizoaceae > Monilaria > Monilaria moniliformis. The sequence continues at coordinate 14,915 of JAYDZE010156011.1, read as the reverse complement.
TGAGGTAGAGATTAGATAGTCCATTATCGTTTCTTAGATTGGTAGAGCTAAATGCTACTATTATTTGCATAAAGGATTGAAGAATGTAAATTGTTAAAACCTACAATACTGAATAGTGCTTGGTTCTGAAAATTAAATGTCTAGCTTAATATATATTAGATTACTTCTTTTAGATGCTAAAGTAATATTGACCATGGGCAAGCCTGAATCCTTTAGGTCATGGTTTTACTTACTGTAGTGGTTCACAGGGTCGGTTTGCAATTCGTGATCTACTCTGTGCTAGGTTTTACAGACAAGTTGTTGACTTAACTTGTTGTTGCCTTCCTGGGATGCTTAAACTAAGATGAACACACACACACTCTTACAATGATAACGTTTTCTGTCCCTTCCGCTGAATGCTTAAATAAATTTAGATTACATTCTTCAAGACAGAAATGGCATACAAGAATCTCATGCTGGGGTATATGGTTTTGATGTGTATGTCTTCATGAAAATCTTGCTTCCAAATTTATAGATTTCATGCTCTGTCGTCTTCATTTAATAGTTATAGACAACAATTTTTGGCAGATATAACACGTGCTCCAGGTTGGTTTCCGTTTTAGTGTGAAATTTGCATGGTTCGGTACGTAGATTACCATAGAGTTAACTAAACCATTTATTAAGTTTCCTTGGATGGGCTCATTTTGAATCCTTAGTGATGGAAATGCCCAAACCAATTAAAGAGCAATCAGGACATTTTTCTTCTTATAATCAAGGCAAAACACAGAAGTGGTTCATTTTTCAAATTTCCAGTTATTCATATGTAAAATGAGTAATATACTAAATTCAGTGTTGATAACTTTATATTCGAGCATTCAATGATCTTCTTTTTCCTTGTAATATCTTTGTGTTTCTTCTTACGTATACCTAAAGAATATATATATTGTCATATTGTACATGGCTTTCTACTCGTGCTGAGATATTAGTCAAATTCTCTATAAAGGTTGACCCTGATGAAGTAAATGCTCTTGCTCAATTGATGACGTGGAAGACTGCTGTAGCAGATATCCCATATGGTGGTGCTAAAGGTGGAATAGGATGCACACCAAAAGATTTAAGTATTAGTGAGTTAGAACGTCTTACCCGTGTCTTCACACAGAGGATACATGACCTTATTGGGGTCAATACTGATGTCCCAGCCCCGGATATGGGCACCAATTCTCAGGTAAATGTCCGCTTTCTTTTTTTAAATCTAATCCCATATATCATTTTTCCCTCATAAGAATAAATACGAATTATTTGTGATTTGCAGACAATGGCTTGGATTTTGGATGAGTACTCAAAATTTCATGGTTACTCACCTGCAGTCGTTACGGGAAAACCAATTGTTAGTAGAATTCAAACTAAGATATCATCTCATTATACCCTCTTTAAGTATCTTGTTTTTGTGTTGGTATCTCAGGATCTTGGTGGTTCACTGGGTAGAGAGGCAGCAACTGGGCGTGGAGTTGTTTACGCCACTGAAGCATTACTTGCTGAACATGGAAAATCAATTAAGGGCTTGACTTTTGCCATTCAGGTATGTAGTAAATTTCACTCCATTTATTATCATTACAATAACGTTTAATAAAAAGTTGAGCATCTAATGTTAGGACATTATGCAGGGTTTTGGCAATGTTGGATCATGGGCTGCAAGGCTTTTCCATGAAAGAGGTGGCAAGGTTGTTGCAGTGAGTGATATCACTGGAGCAGTGAGAAATCCTAATGGTATTGACATACAGGCATTGCTTCAGCATAAAGACACAACAGGAAAGCTAGCGGATTTCAGTGGTGCTGATGCAATGGACTCAAATGACTTGCTAACTCAGGAATGTGATGTTCTCATACCATGTGCTCTAGGCGGAGTTTTGAACAGGTTTAACATTTTATTCTAGCAGATAAATTCCCCTAAATGCTTATTAACTTATTAAACTTCTGCCCTGATTGCTTTTCCTCTACAAGGAAAAGTGCTCCTTTTCCTTTCTTTAAAAAGGGATTAAATATTAGAAATTTAGTTTCATTGGATTCTTTTTCTAGATAATAGGCGAATACAGCGAGTCTACTTAGCAAAGTTGTGAAGTTTCTTTTCCCCTCTGAACAGATTTTAACATGGATATATCTAACAAAATCTTACCAGTCTTTGTCTTCTTTGTTATGCTCCTCGAATTGCAGATGGTGTTTTTCCATCAAACAAATTGAAGATATATAATTAACTATGTTCCTGAATGACTCATCAAAACCACATCTGAGTTTTATAGTAGTTTAATGAGTTTCTCGAGTGAATTCTATCTTAAAACTATGCAAGTAACACGGACCGAAAACATGGATCTGTGCTTTTTGGTGGAGTACTGCCAATATTCCGGGAAATTGTGTTTGTTTCTGGATTAACTGAATATATAAATGGTAAGACTTTCTATGATGCGTTTTGTTTCAGCTGCCGCTATTCTATGGAATCACTGTATCAATTACGGCTAAAGTACCATAATGGAACAAAGATCAGCTCTGCACTACAGTGCTTTTATGAGTATCTAGTAGTCGCTATAAACTTATCTTTTCTGACCTAAATAGAAGCATACAATCACATAGATTATGAAGAAAATTCCACAAACAACATAGTTCTTTCATTTGGAAGACAGATCAGGATGGAGAAAAGAAAGAGATTAGGCATATTGCTGCATGCTCAAAGTTTTTAGCAATTGTTACATTTTTCAGTGGTTAGTTATAGTTCTTGTGTGCTACATTCTACCTGACTTGTATTGGTTATTTTCTTTGTTGAAGAGAAAATGCTGGAGATGTCAGAGCCAAGTTCGTCATAGAAGCTGCTAATCATCCAACTGATCCAGATGCTGATGAGGTCCAAACTTGTGCCTTATTTTTTAAGGTCCTTCAACTAGTATAGACAATATTCTAATCAAATTGCTCCACCTCTGCAGATTTTATCGAAAAAGGGAGTTGTAATACTTCCCGATATATATGCAAATGCAGGAGGAGTGACCGTTAGTTATTTTGAGTGGGTGCAGGTAAGGTTCTTCTGCTCAATTTATTATTAAAATGCAATTGAAATGGTACGTCAATTGGTTTGTGCCATCTTCATATGTTTTATATTGCTCCAACATGTTATAATCTATGTGTCATTCCAAATATGTTAATCAATATATAATCCTGTTAAAATTTTCTTGATGAAACTGCTAAATCCTCTATGCAGAACATTCAAGGGTTTATGTGGGATGAGGATAAGGTGAATAAGGAACTTAAGAGATACATGACAAAGGCCTTCCACAACATCAAGGGCATGTGCCAGTCGCACGATTGCAACCTTCGGATGGGTGCATTTACGTTGGGTGTCAACCGTGTTGCTCGTGCTACTCTTCTGAGGGGTTGGGAAGCCTAACATCCTTGTTCACTACATATATTTGTCTCAACTGTTGCTTCAACGATCAAGATAGCGCCGTTTGAAAATTTCTTCGTTTTGTTAATCTTTCTGCATTGCTGACAAGACACTTGTTTACAAGCAACGGCCTTGATTCATGCTTAATTTCTGAAATACAGCTTAATTTTATTTTTTTTAACTTTCTGTTTGTGCTGCCTTATGAGCTGACTATGTATGTGAACTTGCAGAAAGAAATAAATGTTGTAGTTGAGCAAGTTTATCAACTCATTCTATCGCGCTTTGTTGTGCAATCTGGTTAAGTAGTGATTTATTTGCTTCTTCTTTTTTTTCTTACCTTCAAAATCTTACAAAAATATTACATGTATTTATGATATGCCATTCCTGGACATTGTGCTATTAAATTGTAAAAGTGCGTGTGTTGGAAGTTTGATTATATATTTAGACCATTTTTCTAGTGTTTGATATGTTGTGTAGGGTTTGCATCTTTTCTTATTCCTGTTTTTGTTATTGTAAGGCCATATTTTAATAGACTAGATAAGATTAGTAAAGATAAAGTTAAAAATATGATATTTTATCTTCTTGAAATAAGATTATATATCTTAGATTGGTGTTTGATATATCAAATAAAAATTATGATTTCATAGTTTAGTGTTTGATAGTATGACTAAAAATCATGCAAACACAATAACTCTTAGGGTCTGTTTGGTATCACGGAATTGGAAGTTTGGATTTGGAATTGGAGCTTTCAATTCCAAATTCATTATTTGATACTATAAAAATATTTAGATTTGGAATTTGAATCCAATTATAAATCAATCCAATTCCACAATTTGAATTCTATAGCTAAAGTAAAGATTTGAAAATTCAAATAAATATAATTGAGTACCTCTCAAACACACATACCACACACAACATACAACATACAACACACACACAATACACATACACACTGCACACACACATACACACTGCACACACACGTACACACTGCACACAAATATGCACTACACATAGTACACACAACACATATACTGCACACATTGTACACACTACACACACGACACCAATTACACATACTGCACACACATATACTGCACACAATACACACACTAAACACACACACGACAAACACACAGCACACACGACAACATCGTGCACACACACACATTATACGCAATACACACATTGCACACACACACACACACACTGCACACAATACACACATTACATGCACACAATACACACAATGGACACACGCACACACACGACACACACAACACACACGGCACACACAATAAACACACAGCACACACGAAAACATCGCAAATACAATACACATTGCACAGACACATAACAATCACACACGACACACACACAAACACACAACACATATACTTGCACACAACTCAAAATATATAAAAAAAAATAACATAAAATTACATGATGTATATAAATAAAAAAATTATTCAATTAAAAGTCAATTCCAAATATTGTTTAATTTTTGACTTACCAAACAAAAGATTTGGAATTGAATTAAAATTTCATAATTTCAAATTCAATTTCATATAATTACAATTCCAAATCATTTTCAAATTCATTTCACCAAACATACCTTTTTTAAAGTTACGAGCTTGTCCTATATATGCCCTAATATCAATTTGGAGGAGAATGTGCGTAAGTCATTTTTACTGATTGTTGTTATATTATTTTATTGTTGTACGGGAATAAAAATGTTATTAAGCATACTAAATATTAACAGCAAATGTACAACTAATAAAATACAAATCACATTTAGTTCCCATCAATTAATAAATTACAAATCATATTTAGCGAGCTCTAATCGCACATTAATTACTTTTATAATTATCTTTAATGGATTTTGTCATTTTCTTTGGTGGGAGAATGTGAATTTATAATTTGATTTCGGTTTATTTGTTATAAGTCAGCTAACATTTTCGATCAATCAACATTATCATCAATAACTGTAGATAATCATATAAGTGCATTTTGGATTAGGGAAAAAACAAGACCTCAAAAAGAGGATATAGATATATATTCATGTTCAAGAAAATGAATGAACGTTGATATAGTTGGATTTGTTCTTAGATTTAGTACGATATAGCAAGATGGAAAAACTATCATAATTTGCTTCCATCTTTTGGCAGAATATGTCCTTTCTTCACTGCTCTCATCTTCTGCATAACTCCATCATAATCGTAGAGATCGCTAGCTTATCGGTGAAGTCGCGACTTCAGCACTGCATACAAGACAGACCTACACAAACGGCAACATCATATACTGATGGCCATTTCTCTTCACAGTTCCAATCATCCAAGTATAACTTTTCGAAGAATGAAACCATATATATTTTGAGATGATAAATCTACTAGCTAGTATAATGTTGCTTTTCAGCTTTATAACTTCATGATTCACGTACGTATTCAAATAGATGGCACAGAATCCTTCCAAATGAGAAGAAACATGCAACTAATAAAAGTTTCTAGTTCTGCGGAACATGAACATGACTCATCGATGCTTAGGATTAAATTTATCTTACAAACAACTGAACAAATCTATGTTTCACTTTTTCTCAACTGTACCAATGAACTTTGTATCTGTGCTTAAATGGAGTTGTTGAGGGCATGGTAAGTTGACAAGTATAGCATACTGAAATGGATGACAAAACATGAAAAAACAGTGGCCTAAAATGATTGACGAGACAAATAATGTGAATACATAAGCTAGGGTATCAGAGTGTCCAGCCTCAGGTATATATCATGGGAAAATATATATCTAAAATTTCATATGAAGCATATTTTCTTCATATGATTTCCAAATATATATATATATATTGTTAATTTAGTCAATTCTCTGGCACTAATGGAATGTTATTATTGTTGCATGATTTGTCTTTTTATAATCAGGTGATTATATTATGAGCAAATATAATCTGTGATTATAATTGAGCAAACAATTCTAGGTCTTCTGCATTATAGACTGAATGGTGATCAGGTCATCACTAAATGTCTCTCAGTCTGTGCGTTGCAAAAGATTATCAGTCCGAAAATTTCCTAACATTTGGAGGCTAACGACACTGGTGTGGTATAGCATTGAAGGATTCACGTTGAGATAAGTCTTTCTTGTTGATTACATATATCGATGATTATTTATTTCTGAATCTTTGTATATAACATTGAATATACGATATTAATTATGCACTGCTTTGACTTATCAAAATGTGCGGATTTTTTGTATCCCAAAAATCCTGATATCTTGGCAAGTAGTAATTAATATCTAGCGGTGCTAGAATTGTTATTGGATTGAATCATGTCCTGAAAGGTTGATAATATCCCCAAGAGGTGTTTGAGAAAAAAAAATTATTATACGAAATCCGGCCAGTTAGAATTTATTCCAATATAATAAATAATGTTCTTGAACTTGACAACTCTCGGTAAAAGATATTAATTAATTAAAACATGCTTAAATTAATTAATGGATATTAAAAATTTAAACACGGGAAATAAATTAATTAAAAAGAAAGCTCAGATTATTCGTAATTTGAATTTGGACGGCTAAATAAATATTAATTTCTATAGTAGTCCAAATTAATATTCTATTGGGCTTGAAAATAATCGGGGCTCAATTTAATTAGTAAAAATCCAATATGAAGGTCCAATCCAAATTTCATTGGATTTCTAGTCTAGCCCATTACATATTCTATAAATAGAGGAGTGGAGAATTATATTCATTAAAAAAAAAAGTCAGTTGCATGAGAAACACGCCTAAGCTTGATTTCTCTATGTTTTCTTGCTATTTATTTTCTTGTCCACTTCAGCCTATAGGGTTTGATAGAATACAGTCCACATTGCGTTCAAATCCTAAATTTGGGTATTGAGCTAGAAGATTTGAGGTAGAATATTGGAGGAGCGGTGGGAGTTGCAAGCCATCATCTACAAACAGAAGATCATCAATTAAAATGTATAATTCGAACTCTTAGATATCCTGATCTAGGATTTCGAATTATTTAATTGTCAATTGCATTTTAGGCATATTTAATTTGAATTGCATGATAATTAAATTCTAAACATCATCCTATGGAATCCCGGATTCTGGGGAATCCTCATCGATCTCCCCCATCAGGGTCCTCGTCTGGAAGGCATTTTCCGGCTCTAACGTTTTAGGTCTCCGACGGAGGAAGACAAACCATGGAGAAGACAAGTTCCTTCACGCCTATTGAGGGTAGGGAGGAAAAGTGAAGTTAATCGCGGTGTATTTCTCAAAGCAAATAAGCAATCGCACCAAAATGATGCGATATATAATCTGGCTTTAACGCCACTTTTAGCACGGACTTTGACGAGCCTTGGTACTAACACAAACTTTCAAGATAAATTATCTAGACTATCAAATGCACAAATAAATCCAGATAAAGTCTTTATCTTGGACTTATCTATCACACATGCCAGAAGTTTCCCTAATTTTGTTATTATAAACAGCCAATACACCCATATGGAACAACATGTAGTATGGGGCCATTAACAAGAAAACAAGTGATGACATAACTCACTGCTTTGCACTAACAAAGTGTACGCTCATGTTGTCGAAACCCCCACCCCCCCAAAAAAAAACAAGAGATAGAATAATATATTGCCATCTAAATTCCATAATTAGAAAGTTTGAAACTAGAGTTATATAGAGTTATATAAGGGTATCAACATCTCATTAAGCACTATTTTCCTAAGTATTACTATCATGTGCTTAACATTTTCTCATGCATCCCACTAATTAATATCTCCTTGAGTACTATTATTCACGAGGTCCACTAACAGTTTTTTAATCATTTCTTATTATTATTTTTTCTTAATTAAAAAACTCAATAAAAATTATTTACTAATAAATAAAAATTACGAAATTCATTAAAAATATTAAAATTACATAACTAAACTTAAAAAAAAAAGTACATAACTAAAAATAAAAAATACATAATTAAAGTTAAAATACTACTCCCGGAGATGACCAAAGCGTGCCCAAATTTCTTCAACCATATCATGTTGGAGTCGGGAATGTTGTTCTCTGTCGCATGTCGACTCACGACGAGCGGTTAAGTGCGGAAGCTCATCGGGGCACCTTGAGTTGGAGCCTCGCTTGCAATAGAAGATCTGACCGCCTCTTCGTCAGCCCAATTACCGACGTTTGCTCATTCGTCTTCAATAATCATAATGTGCAATATGATGCATGCATACATGACATCGACTATAACGTCCTTAAACCACGGATGAGCCGAACCTTTGACGATTGCGAACGTGCCTGGAGCACGCCGAAAGCGCATTTCAAGTCTTTTCTCGCCGACTCTTGCTTCTTGGCGAAATGGGCTCTTTCGTTGCCGAAAGCATCAATTTCAGAGAGGAAAACATATAGAGTATTGTGATGTGAGGTTGAAGAGAATTTATAGTGATTTTAGTGTGTATAAAATGAATGGTAATGGGGTATAATAGAATTTTAGTATCATAATTTTTTTTAAAGGAATATGCTGTTGGAAATTTTCGACCGTTACAAAATACTTGTTTTTTAATTTCTGAAATTCGAAAATAAAATAAAAAAATTATATAAGAGGATGCCACATGGCGCCCTTTCATTAGACAACACCTAAAGTGTCCGTAGCGTACTCAAGCACGGCAACGCATGCTACGAGTAACGTGCGCCGTGCTCGACCAATCAAGCAGGATGCCTTTGATGCTCTAATATCTTTCCAGATGCTACCAAAGACAAGATTAATATGGCAAGGAAATTTGTGTAAAAGTGAATATATTTCATTTTCACTTTTCATTTCTTATAATATAATTGGACTGCTTAGCTGCCATCATTGAACAAGGAAAGTTTTCGCAATCAAATGTTTGAAAATCTAACTCTACCCTTTTAATCAATTCTATATAAACAAATACAGAAATCAAGTTCCCATCAGTGATCACTCCATCCGAATTCATGTCTTGTTCACAGATTATCTGCAATCTTTCCTCAATATCATACCTAAAAAAGCCATGAAAATTCTCGTCTCCCTTGCGTTCTTCGTCATGACAGCTGTCCTTAGTTTATTCAACGATGCAATTGCAGACGTTATCTGCAGAGAGAGCGACAGAAGCGCTCTCTCAACGTTCAGGAAGGATCTACAAGACTCCAGCGGCCGCCTCTCATCATGGCACGGCGCAGACTGTTGCCAATGGGAAGGAGTAATTTGCGACAACATCACCGGCCAAGTTCACCAGCTCCGACTTCGCAACCCACACTGCGCTCCTCAGACCTACGGCGCGGCCAAATTCGAAGTCTATTACAATCACAAATTGGGAGGAATATTGAATCCATCTCTCCTCCAATTGGACTTCTTATATCACTTGGATCTCAGCTGCAATGATTTCCATGGCGCACCCATCCCAGATTTCATCTCTTCCATGACAAATCTACAGTACATCGATCTCTCTAGCTGCGGATTCGACGGCGCGATCCCTCAGCAGCTTGGAAATCTCTCGCGCCTTCGGTATCTGAATCTCGGAGATCCATACCCAATTTTTCTCAAGAGTAAGCTTAGGGTTCACAATATGCAGTGGCTTTGGCATCTTTCTTCACTGGAGCACTTGGATTTGACAGGCGTAGATGTTAGCAAGGCGAGTGATTGGCTGCGAGTAGTCGAAAATCTCCACTCTTTGCTCGAGCTGCGCCTCTCGAGGTGCGGCTTACAGCCTATGATCTCGAGCAATGTCGCAAATCTCACACATCTTACTCTTCTTGATCTCTCTTGGAATAATTTCGATTCCTCGCTGCCTCGTTGGATTTACAGCCTTACCAATTTGGTGCGCTTGAATTTGAGTCACTGTGGATTCTACGATCAGCTTCCCACCGGCTTGCAAAACATGACAAAGCTCGAATACCTCAACTTGTCCTCGAATAATTTCAGTTCCAATTTCCCACCATGGATAAGCAGATTAAGCCATCTCAAGGTTTTAGCAGTTGCAGACAACATCATTCAAGGGGAACTCCCTGCTACAATGGATAATTTGACGTCTTTGGTGAATCTCGATTTGTCTCAGAACCGAATAGGAGGAATGCTGCCGAAATCTCTCAGCAATCTCTGCAATCTCCAAGAGATGTATCTGTACATAAACAGATTCTCTGGGAATTTACCGGATTTTTCCGGCTGCATTTCACACAGTTTGCGATTCTTGTACTTGGGGTGGAACAATCTTTCAGGTCCATTGTCGAGTAATCTCAAACAAGCAGCTAAATTGAAAGAGCTAGACCTCACAGAAAACAAGCTCACCGGACCTCTCCCTTCGAGCCTCGAAGAATTGCAGGAGCTCGAATACCTCGTTATATCGGATAATTCTTTCCAAGGAATCGTCTCTGAATCACACTTCAGTAACCTTTCGGGATTGAAGATATTCCGCGCAAATGGCAACAGGTTCACCTTCAAGCCGAGCAGAGACTGGATCCCGCCTTTCCAACTCCAAGGCTTGACATTGAGATCATGGCGGCTGGGGCCTGAGTTTCCGCCATGGATCAAACATTTGAAGCATTTGCAGTATCTGAGCTTGGCGAGTACAGGAATCGAGGATGCCATTCCGTCTTGGTTCTGGACATTAACCTCACAGTTAAAGTATCTAAACCTCTCAAGCAACATGATCAAAGGCCAAATCCCAAGTTTACTAGATTTAGGTGTGAACAGAAATGTGGCTGTTGATATGAAGCACAATCTCATCACCGGCCCCTTGCCTTGTGTCTCCTCGAATGTGACCATTCTTGACTTGTCATTCAACCGCATTTCGGGTTCGATGCACCATTTCCTCTGCGAAAATACAGAGCATAATATGAGGCTGGAGATCCTTGACCTCGCCTTCAATTTCTTATCCGGAGAGATTCCAGACTGCTGGGGAAACTGGTCTTCTCTGAGCGTGCTGAGGCTGATGAGAAACAATCTCACTGGCGAAATCCCAAGCTCCATCGGGCTCTTGACAAGGCTGCAATCCTTGCACCTGCGCAGGAACAAGGACCTCTCAGGAGAATTGCCAATTTCGCTGCAAAACTGCACTGGTCTGATGGTGTTGGATCTGGGCCGCAATCATCTCTCGGGGCGTATACCTATCTGGATTCATTGGCTCTCGGAGTTGGTCGTGTTTAACCTTCGTCTTAACAGGTTTTGGGGCGAGATCCCGGTGGAGCTCTGCCGTCTCAGCCGCGTCCAGGCGCTGGACCTAGCGGGTAACAATCTGTCGGGGCGGATACCCTCGTGCTTTGATGGTTTCAACGTGATGGCGGGGAGGCAGAAGCCGGGCGATCGCATGTACTACTCTGCGGAGGACACGTTTGGCGGAGTTCCCGACAGCCAGTATCTTGTTGTGAAGGGGAGATTCGGATTGTACAGCAACATTTTGCATTGGGTGATGACGTTGGATCTCTCAGACAACAACTTAACAGGACCGATTCCTGCTGCAATAACGTCGCTTTCCCAGCTGCAGGCGCTGAACCTATCAAGAAATAGTTTGACTGGAAGGATCCCAGAAAATATTGGCCGCATGAACTTGCTCGAATCACTTGACATATCCAAGAACAAGCTGTCGGGAGAGATTCCTCAGACAATTGCGGAGTTGTCGTTTCTGAGTAATCTGAACTTGTCGTATAACAACTTAAGTGGGAGAATCCCATCGAGCACACAGCTCCAAGGCTTTGAGGCGTCGAGCTTTGCTGGCAACGAGCTCTGTGGAGCTCCGCTGCCGGAGAGCTGTGGCGGCAATGAGGGGGCAGTTGGTGGTGAGGATGAAGAGGAGAGGGAGACGTCGATATTTGAAGGGGAGGAGGGGTTCGGATTGGTGACGAGCATAGTAGTAGGATTCGTGGTTGGTTTTTGTACAGTGATAGTGTGTTTGCTGGTTAATGTGTCGTGGAGAAATGCCTATTTTGGGTGCTGACGAGGATGGGTTAGTTGTGTTCATTGGCATTAATTGAATAAATGTAAATTAATTTAGGCTAATGTTTGAGATCGTATATCATATTGTTTTAGTCTTTTAGACAAAGGAAAGTGTGGTCCATCCTCCTCCACGGTTGAAAATCCAACTCATAACTATTAAAATATATTTCCAAATTAATTTTATACTTAATTAATTTAACCTATATATACTTCATTATTTATGAAACCGATAACCGAGCGACGTCGTTTCAATTTCCAGTAAAATAATATATTTCAGAAATGGCCCGAGGATCCATGACGCCATTTGTACGATAGTTGCAGAATTTTATAATGAATTAAATAATTCCACATTTGAGCACGCAAATCAAAAAGCAGAAAAAAAGGCGCAGGCCTAGATGCTGAAACCGCCCTATCCTGCATCAAAATGCCCACCTCTAAGCCGCCGCAGCAGCCCCCACCGCAGCCCGACGAAGCGGAGCGCCGGCTGCGGGATGCTGAGCAGCGGCTGAAGGAGGCCATCGAGGAGCTGCAGCGCCGCCAGCGGGGTCCACCCGGCGACCTCCAGCCTCCCTGCGATCATGCCGACGAGTCCTGCGTCGCGCATGCCGTCGGCAACCTGTGCCAGAGCTTCCTGCTCTCCTACGGGATCCGCGTCGGCATCGGGATTCTCCTCCGCGCCTTCAAGCTCGCTCGCCTCAAGTCCTATTCCTCTCTCCTTGATATTAAGGTTTTTGCAATACCGCCTCACTCTCATTGCTTGCGAATTAAATTGAGATCATGATGAATTTATTTAGTATATACCCCTGATTTTGTGGATGAATGATGCGGGAGGTGGCAATGATGTTGGCAGCTGAAATAATTTAGTTTATCTAGTTAAATTAGGTTTATTAGGTAGTTTGTGGGAATTGTTGCGATCGTTATTCAGTTTCATTTATTCATCGATGAATTTGTGAAGGTTTGGAAGTTCACTGCTGGAATTTCTGCAACCATATAATAATAAAAAAATTCAGTAGAATAGTGCAGTAATGACAAAGATTCAGTAGAATACAGGTTATATCGGGAAGATGAAAAGGTCAAATGTGTTTTGAAAAATTGATGAGAATTTCGAAGCATATCGGTATCAAGGAGAAATGCTTACGGTGAGGATTACCACTCTTTGGGTCTTTTGATGGATGAAGATTTGTACTAGTAACTGGTTACTTTATCAAAAAATTCTCACACCTAATCTCCTGCTCTAGTCCATTGGATGTCTATCTTGCTTGCCTCTTCATCGCTTGGAAAATATTTAGTCCTAGAAGTTCTAGCAGTTTGTCTTTCTGAATTGACAAAGTTTGAACTATCCTTCCCTTCGATTTCAATATTCAGTGCTTCAACTTGTTGTTTTCTTGTCTTGATTTCTTGTGTTGATTATGGTGTTATAGTTCAAACACTACACAGTTCATATTCAGTACTATCTAATTCAAGATGTTTGCATGCCGTGCTGAAGGATCAATCTCTTCAATCTGTTTCCTAATCCATACATGTAAGTTATAACTAAAGATATGTTGGATATATATGATACCCATGAAATAATTGTGGCATTGCAGTGTTACCCCTCCAATCTTCTTTCTGGTCTAAGTGGTCTTAGAGACAGAAAAAAGTGGAAGTCAGGCTTTTGATGTTTACTTTCTTGACATAAAAAACGTCTAGCATTATTATGCCATTCTATTAGGCTAATAGCTGGTTCAGCTGATTTCATCTTTGTATGATCTATCTCTTCACTTCTATTTTCTTATTATTCATTTACAGCCTATAGTTTGTAATAGTCTGGTCGAACAATGTCAATTGGTCCAATTTGACTTGCTCATGTTTTTAATGGATAAAGCCTTCCATCGTGGATTTGATATTCTGTGTTCAAGTAAAGTACCATTAGCTTGTATAGACAATGGTAGTTTACATGACCACAGAATATCCAGTCCACGTTGGAAGGCTTTATCCAATAAAAAACATGAGAGCAGGGATAGGGATCTTGGAGATGGATTTGATATACAGCAACAATATCTATTAATTTGTATCTCTGCTGTCTTGGATAGCACTATTTCTCCTTTCCTTCCCTCCACTTGCTCCAACTTCGACGTTTCGAACTCCTAACAAATTTTGTCTACACTGTCCTATCATCTTTTTATTTCTCATACAATTGTGTTTATTTCTTTGCCAAGTTAGGCATTATTTTCCACTTATGAAAATTCCAAAACAAAGCATGAGTTAAAAGGATAGTGAAACATAGTTAACTATTCATACAATTTTAGAAAATGACACACATGTGCACACCAAATGCTACACAACTTCTAAATAGTATGTTAAGAAAAACAGCTAATAGTCTTGTTATTGATGCCTTGGCCCCTGCTGCTGATCCTCTTCACTCTTGGTGTGTATGTATGTTTGATGGAATCCGTGATTACTAAATTATGCGCTTTAAGAGTTTATTAATATTTTTTTCAACCATGAATATAATTGCAGCAACTCGTATCAGAAAAAGACCTTATAGTGAGAGAAGAAGCATGTCGAATTGGC
>JAYDZE010155900.1:0-22252 GCA_034509125.1 Monilaria moniliformis | reverse complement strand
TTTATTTCTTTTCCTCTGGCGCTTCTTGGAACTGTTGTTGGAAGAAACTGGAGTGGTGCTCCAAACAACCCTTGCCGTGTGAAGACAATCCCTCGTCCAATCCCAGAGAAGAAATGGTATCTCACACCTTGTATCATCTCTCTCATGGGAGGTCTACTTCCTTTTGGAAGCATTTTCATTGAAATGTATTTCGTCTTCACTTCCTTCTGGAATTACAAGGTAAATCCGCATTATATGTTGTTAGCTGGTATCTCTTTCTTGAGAATTGTGAAGAATTTGCTGTCTAGATCCATGATTTTGCTTTCTGGTATGCTGTCCTAAGGTCACGTCACTAGGCTATTTTAATCAATTTGCATAGTTTCTCGGTCACCCCATAATTGCCAGGAACAAGCTGAGATTTATTTCTTGATCATTTTAAATATCTGCTATAGTGTTTCTCTTTCAAGGTTTCAGCTATAATTCATTTACTAGTCTGATATGGAATCATCTATTTTGTTTATGTACGTTGCTGTCTATATACTGCTGAAAACATCCAAATCCGGTTTGCCACTGGCAGGTCTACTATGTGTATGGCTTCATGTTGCTTGTATTTGTTATTCTGATCATTGTCACCGTCTGCGTAACAATTGTGGGGACATATTTCCTGCTGAATGCCGAGAACTATCACTGGCAATGGACTTCATTCTTCTCCGCTGCATCCACTGCTCTCTACGTCTTCGTCTATTCTATATACTACTACTATGTCAAGACAAAGATGTCGGGATTCTTCCAAACCAGCTTCTACTTTGGATACACGTTGATGTTCTGCCTCGGTCTAGGAATACTATGCGGTAAGTTCCCCTCTCCTGCATTGCGCTTCCACACGCATACAACAACGACCCTTGTTGGCTAACCAGCTTGCATATTTCAGGTGCTGTCGGATATCTGGGCTCGAATCTGTTTGTCAGGAGAATCTACAGAAACATCAAGTGTGACTGAGCTGCAGTTATGCAGTCCTTTTACTCGAACATTAGTTTATGCGAAACCGGAGATGACGAGAATTCAAGAGTTGTGAAGGAAGTTGGGGAATTTTTTGCAGCAGGGAATGAATGGGAAGTGAGAGTTTTACCCTTCTACTACTACTACTACAAAATGTTTGTAGCTTGTATAAATTTTAGTGGCATAGGCCATTTATACTACACTTTCATTTCTATTAATGTAGACTCTTGTTCAATGTCAAAGAATTATTCTTGGAAACTCAGGGCTAACCATTCCATTAAGAAACAGCATATTTTCATTGAAGAAAATAAAAGATTGGTTTCAAACGGGTTATGATTTACACTGTTTGTATATGAATTCAAATCCATAATAATATAGTTATGTTTCGTTTCATATTCTTTGATGTTATTTGGGTTTTAAGTCGTATGATAATCTAAATCTACATTCAATAAATTATTTATAATTTACAAACATTTGATATAATTCAAACTTGGGCCTTATATAGAATTTCTAAAGGTCTTGATCAAAATCTCACTTGTTAGACCAGTTCAAATCTAAATTCATATATATTTCTCAATTCTAGGATCTTGACATATATATCAGACTATGCCCACAGAAAAACATGGCCAATTTGTGCGTCCATCTATGCTAATATATATTTAGTACACGAACATGTCTCTACATATTAGAGCATTCTAGCTATCTATTGACTATTACACTCCCATCTACAAAAGTAAACATCAATAATTCTAACATAAGCTGTGCAACCACAACGCACGGCCATGGGCGACATGCTGACAGGTCGCCGCGTTCAGACGCTGGCTGACGTGGACGACGTGCCAGGTCAGCATGTCGCCGCATTCAGACGCTGGCTGAGGTGGACGAGGTGCCAGGTCAGCGACACAAGAGTTAGAGCATTGAGGAAAGACGAATATGAGTTCAGCCTCTCCAGAGTTTGGCTCAAACGGATTATTTCAGACCTAGCTGCTGATTCTTCACTAGTCGGACCTCTGCCTGCCGTCTCAGCAGTAGAGTCGGCCTTCCTGCTTGGTTCAACCGCGTGTGCCTCCTTTCCGGAGCCTTCTTCCTTCTCCTTCTTCATCCTTTCGAGCATCACCTGCAAGGGCCCATTCATATACAAGCCAAAATGCAATCACAACGATCGATTTGATAGATGCGGTTTTCATATATAGTACTATTAGTATCAAATAAAACATCATTTTAACATAAAAACTAAATACCGTTTGTACTTAACATAAAAAGTAATTGCACTTAAAGCTATAAGGATTATGCACTTTCGTGGAGTTGAGTTTGAATCCTGGTATAATTACTGGATACGATGGAATTCGAATCCAGTACTACGACCGGTTAGTTACTCTATAAGTTAAGTGCAATGTGCATTGTTAGTTGTTTTTACCAAAAATGGAGCTTTACCTAACCCTTCATATATATACATTCTACTAGCGTTAGTTGAAATTCACACACTTCATTTTCTAAAATAGTGCCTCTCTTTCTACTTTAAATAGTATTTCTTCTATTCTATGGCGTTATATGTATGCACTTAATTGGCTCATATCCTATTGGTACACATCTACTTATGACAAAGTAGATATGCAATTGAGCATTATAAATATATTTCTATATGGCTCCACACACCTAATTAATCCAACTCATGACAACCACAAATCAATCAAGAAGCAAACCTATATAAACACCAAAAACCAAACAAATTACATATAATAATCACAATGATGTGACAAACCTTAGTTGCTTGAGGCTCCAGCCACATCAAATTCGCCAAGATCATCCCTAGCGCCGCGGCGAGGTTCAGCCCTTGGAACACTGCCACGCCCGCCGGCTCCCTCCGCCCCACCAAATGCCCCAACAAAGCCATCCCCACACCAAACCCCATTCCCTTGAAATATACCGGATATATCTTGCTCTGCACAACCGCAAACTGCTGCCTCGGCAGCGCCCCCGCCAGCACGTAGCTCGACGCGAACGTGATCCACACGCACATCCCATACGCCGCCGCGAACCCCATCAGATGCATCACCCCCGCCACCGGCCCCACCCTCTCCCTCGGAGCCATGTAATCAAACACATCCCCCGCCACCTCACCCGCATGCCTTAGAATCTCTCTCAATTCCTTCCCCCCCTTTTTCGCCACCCCACGCGCCGCCCCCTCGGCCACCCTCGCCTTCTCCGACACCGCCTCCTTGGCCCCCTCCACCTTCCTCGCCGCCTCGTCTCTCACACCACCGGCCTTGCTCGAAACCTCATTTGCAGAATCTCTAACCTTCTCCTTACCTTCTTGAAACTTATTTTTCACCTTCACCGCCGCCTCCTTGGCGGCCTCCTCTGCGGCGGAGGCCGTCTCCGCCGCGGAGTCCTTCGTCTTCTCGAACGCGGATGCAATCTTGTGCTTGCACTTCCCATAGGCATCGCAAACGAGCTCTCTAGGCCTAAATTTGTTTTGAATATTCTCATTTTCTTGATTTCCAACTAAATTTCCCATTTCATCAAGAACAGAAGAGGAAGCCCCCTTCACTCCCTCCTTCACTTTCTCCAATTTTTCAGACATTTTTGCATCTGCATTATTTGAAGCAAACCCTTTCTCCTGCGGTGAGATCAAAACCTTGGTGTTGCCATCGTCTTTCTCGTACTCGACCACCACAACTCTGTGGCCTTCCTTCACTATCACATCTTCTCTCGAATTAGGGTTTTGTGGGGTTGGGGTGAAAAACCCTGCGGTTACCAGCGAGGTTAAAACAAGACCTAATGCAAGAAAATTCATCATTCTTTTTTATTCTCAAATACGGAAATCTTGTAGTTTTGTGGATGGTGATGATGGAGGATATCTCGATCGGTTTGAATTGGTATAAATTTACAGGAAATTATGGGAGTTGCTTCTGGAGGTGCTACACGTGGCGTCGTGCATGTTGTCGCAGAAACCTACGCGGCAGTTTTTGCGTTTAGGTGTTTATCCATTTCTGTCGGCGGCGTAAAAGCGGATGCCTTGGTTAGCTTTGCTTTGCGTATGTGGGTTGTTCTAGCGATCTCATTTCAGAAGATAAATCATCGAATAGAATTTTACTATAGAAAATACTAGTTCCTGTTTGTCTATTTGCCACCTTTCAACCGACATAAATTAATAATTTAATTAGTAACAAATCTTACGAGTAGATTACAAATACCACTTAATTAATAGAATAGATTGTAAGTGGATTTTGTAATGAATTAACATATTTTTGTAAATAATTCAATAGAATAAAATAAAATAAAATATTGGGTGTATTATTATAAATGGATGTGTTAACTCTTTTGTGGATGTATTTCAAATAAAATTATAAGGGATGGAGAAAGTAATAGATTTGCTAAGACCTTGAAATTTTCACAATTTTACTATACTCCCTCGTCCGTCTTCAAAAAATAAGTTAATGTGAATTCAAATAAAAGTGATTGGTGTATTATAAGTATAAAATTGGTGTCATCTTAAGAATAATAAGTAATAATTAATAAACGTATTATGAGTTAAAAATGGTGGATCATATAATAAGAAACAATAAATGAATCGATATATTAAGATAATACATTATGAGATAATATTTATAAATAAAAATAGACTAATTTTTATAAATGTATCAAAATGAAATAAAAACTATGTTTTTAGGAAGAGGGAAGAGAGTAGTAAGTTGGTTAGTTAGAATTGTTCTCATTATTTGAGATGATACTTTATTATAAAAAAATACTATTTTGATTTGAATTGCTTGTGCTTTTTTTAATCTTGTTTTATTATTTTTCTGGTTATATGAATAATTATCAAATCATGCATTTTATAAATTAAATAGATTTACAAATATGACGTACATGATTATATATTAGCAAAAAGAATCAATCTTTATTCTTTAACATTTATCAATTTCATTTTTTTGAATCAATATTCTTGATAATTTTTTCGGTAAGTAAAAAAATTGATTGGAATTGTCTAGAAATTGATGTTGTATGCTGTAAAAAGGAAATCGCATATACATATGTATTTTCGTACACCACATCAATTTTTTTCAAGTGATCTTCAAGAACTAAATTTTTTACACAATAACATGTTTGCATAATTTCTCATAATTTAAGAAATTGATTACAGTCTACAGTTCATAATACAAATCGAAAAAGTGACAATAGTTCGAGACGTATCTAACTATCTAATATTTATCTTACTTCTGAAATATTAATAATAATAATAATAATAATAATAATAATAATAATAATATCAAGGATAATAATAATATAATCCGACCCGAACTTAGTAGAAAAAGAAAAAGGAGTTATCCCTAAAAGTTTTTCCAGGTATGTAGATTCATTATTACATTTCTAGAAATGGATATAGTCTCCTTAATTGAAGTGTGGCCCATTTCCTATCTGGTCCCAATCCTATGTTACCAACAAACAAACAAGTCATGTCCATTGTCCACTTCCATTTCCAATTTTCAGCAAAATTGAAAGTCAAGTAGAACATCAAGATTCGCTCCAAAAGCCTATTTTGGGACATGGGTTTCTCCCAAAATCAAATCTTTTCACCTGCGTCATCTCAATAATATATTAATATTTTAAAGGTAAATATGTCGTATTTTGCTAGTAGTCAACATTGAATTGGGAACGGCTATGATGACTATTCGTATCGATTGGTAAGTTTTGATCTTGTCAGTAATTATATGTTCTTTGGAATTAAACGGTGTGAAGGGATAAATGACTTTGTTGGATTTAACATTCTGCAAAAAAAATCTGTATTTCTTTATCTCTAATATTGTTTTTTTGGTGAAATGGATCAGACGACTGGGGGCAAAATTAGTTGTATTAAATTATAATTTTCAGTCCTTTTCTTCCGGAGGGCCGGCGGCTAAGTAAAGGGGCGACTATGGCGGTTTTCAGGTGGAGGTGCCCGTTGGGGGTTCGGCCGGCCCTCCGGCATCCGCCACTGTGTCAGTGCATAAATAGAAGAATTGTTTTCGGAGAAAAAGCGTTTTAGGAACCCTCTTGTTCCTATTGGTAAATACTTCTAGCTTCTCTTAATTATATGTTTATGTTAGAACTTATTTGCTTGCATATGATGAATAAAGATTATGTTTGTTAGGAGGAATAAAGATTATGTTTAGTATAAGGGGAATACTTTCTAGTTTGGCTTGAGATTTGTTGAACTATGAGGTTTCATGTTGTAAGTTGATTGGATGAACATAGGCGGGCTCTGTCCCAAAATCTTTAAATTTTGAACCTTTTATGTTGGATTAATATTTTAGAATTGGGCGCATCGTCCCCTTAAAAGGCATTGTAAGAGAGGGTACTCCAGACTTATTCTTGGAAGCAGGATCTTTACTAGGATAGAAAGGGTGGCTTCGACATAACATAAGACGCGAGGTTAAGGTTGTCCTAAGAATTTCTTTGATTCCCATGCTAGTAAAGCTAGTAAGATTGTTGTTTCTTATGAGCTCGTTTGACCAATGCTTCACTTGAGTGCATTGCTCGGTTCCAAAGATTTTTATAACCTTTGACTCTCTTGCGTTTGAGTAGTATAAGACTTGTTGATAGGGCTGTCCTAAGCATTTCTTAGTGTCCATGCTGGTAATGCTAGTAACTTTGTTGTTCATCAATGCTTCACTTGAGTGCATTAAAAAGCTTCCGTGGGTCGGTCCAAAGATCTTTATCGTTTGAATATGTTACGTTGGAGTAATATAAGACACATTGTTGGAGTTGTCCCAAGCATTTCCTTGATGTCCATTGATGCTAGTTCAATTGTTGTTTGTGTGAGCTTTTTCTATCAATGTCCATTAAGAGCTATATAACTTTTGAACTATTTACGTTGAAATAATAAAAGACGCGTTGTTAGAGTTGTCCATGCACTGAAAGGCTTCCGTTTCCTAGGTGCGCTGATGACAGCAGGAGTGCTCACAGCCGGTCTGATTAGTTTCAGACGGGGGAATTCTGTTTTGGGGCAGAAGCTAATGAGGGCTCGTGTGGTCGTTCAAGGTGCTACCGTTGCCTTAATGGTTGGCACGGCTTATTACTACAGGGAGAAGTTTTGAGCAGAATGAGATGATGCTGATGAAGGAGCAACACTGCCACCCTCATTTCGATGAATAAAACCTCGAGATTTATCTTAGTTCCATAAATGGTAGAAGAATTTGCAAACTTGTTTGTGTTTGCAATGAAACATTATGCTGAGAGAAATCTTATGTGTCCACTTCCTTTTTCAATACATTTGCTGTAGATTCCTTAGTTATTTTGTCTGGCTGTGTATTAAGTCACTTTCATATTTGTCAAGACTGACCGAAATTCTCCTCGTTCGAGTCCTTGATTCTTGTTCGCAATCAGTTAGCAATGCTTAAAATGGATTTTCGTCAATTCTTGAAAATTTTCGCTTTCAAACGAACATACTGAGAAATTATATTCATTCGAAAAATAACACACAAATTTGTGTAAGACTGGATTCAGTCTTCATATATAAGTATTTAGTATTATCGTTGTTTTTTGGGAACTTATAAAATAAAAATTTGCAAGGTTCGGATCACTGTATAGGTCATAATGTTGTTTGGTCATGTCTAAGATTTGACATTCTATTTATATTGGCACTATTTATCTGTAGCTGCTACTTGACGTGTGTAGTGGTTAAACCCTCGTCATATGCAGTAGCCTGCTAAGTGCTAATGAAATAGAATAAATAAATCGCACTTGAAAGGAAGGTGTGTTGCACCACAAGACATAGAAATCAAAGCAAAAAGGAAATCCCTAGCCTTGTGGGAGGAATCTTGGCAACAGAAAGGCATATGATGGGGGCTTCCCTCATTCCAACAATGGAAATTTGGAGTCTTTGATGAAAGCAAAATGTTTTGCACTAAATATTTAAAAGGATTTTGATTTTAGTGGCTTTATGAGTGAGAGAAATAAAGGTCGCAGCTGTACATAAAATACTACATAAATTGTATAGCTCAGGTCACCCTCTCTCATGCCTAACAATCCACTACATCAATTAAGGGGCCCCCATAGTCACACCCCACCTACATTAACCACATAACTATGTGCGTGCATGTATCTAGTGAAAAATATAGTGTGTGCAAAATGAAAGTATAAATGCAACGAATAAATAGTGCACCCAATACAAAATTTGAATTCTATAAAAATAATTAAGATTTAAAAATTAAGGACCTTAGTCAGTAGTGCTATTGTCTTTTGAATTGTAGGCAAACATATGTTGGTAAAATAACAAACTTATAAACATATCTTTGTTCATACTTGTTTATTGATATATTTTATCTATCTTCCGATAATGTTATATTTGGAAATAAAACATAGTTTTTAATAAATATTCCTTCGCTCCATAAAAACTATGGTTCTTTTTCCATTTTCATCTGTCCACAAAATTCATAGTGTTTCTATTCCAGTCGATTAATCTTTAGATTTGAAATCATTGCTTATATATAGGTGTTGACCCATAATTCACAAGAACATTCTTTATTAGACATCCCTTTTATTTTAAACTCAACTAACACTCAATATTTATCAATATCCTAACATTTAATTGCTTGACAATGCCCGTTATGAGACCTTTTCTTTACTCAAATCATTTATTAAAATCCAGTGTTATTTTTAGATTCTAGTACATATATTAAACATTAAGAAAAATTTCCTTCTCTTTGCGATGATTCTACGATGCCATTCGCGGTGCGCAATGAATAATACCAATTCATGTGCCATACCATAGTATGCAAAACACACAAAATATATAATATGTAACCCACACTTAAAAAATTAAATGTAATTTTTTTTTTATAAAAGAGATGCAACAAACTCGATCTAAAAAGTATCTTTTACACACATTTGCATATGATTTTAAAATGGAATTATTTCTAACAATACTATCAAATATAATCCTTCACAAAATCCCCAAAGAATAACACTTGCTCCATTCGCGAATAAATATTTCATATAAAAATGAATATTGTCTTCAACCAAATATCTCATTTCAAATTTTTATAATAAAATAATATTAAAATTTATATTTTATCCTCAGCGTCGATTCAAATTTTTACTTTCCAAAATTTCCATCCTACAAGGAATAACAAGACTCAAACCTCTTAACATACAATTTAAAACAAAACATTTGTTCGAAAACAGTGAGAGTAGCACATTTTCTACGAGAATGCGAGGGATAGATCTGACCGTCGATTTGGTAAAAGGGGTGATGAATGATGATGTCTAAGTCGTAGACAAGATCACCTCTTACTTCATTCAGTCTTGCTGTTTTATGACGACATGATAATTCCAAGGTTTTCAGTCAGTTTTGTTGTACAACGACCTCGTTTTGCTATGGGCCCCACAGCCCTCACTGAAACTTTGCAGCACAGAACTCCCCAGTGGGCCCTGCAACCTCTGTCAGACGTCAAGAGAAAGAGAGAGAGAGAGAAAGCCCGTGGGCCACCCCTCCACACACCCCTGCTCCCCCCTTGATTCTGACGCACACACCACACACAGTCGTCGGCTGCTGCCCATCCCTTTCCTACCCACACCATTCGCGAGCAGACAATTCCCCCCTCTCTTGGTAAAGATCTGATATTTATCCCTTTTTTTTCTTCGTTTTATTTATTTGCTGCCTCTCTCTCTCCCTCCATATTTTAATCGCTTCATTTCTGTCTCTTTCTTCTTGGTGATGGAAAAGGTAGCTCCTTTACTCTTGGTTGGTAGGAATTTCATAGTGGGGAGAGAGAGAGAGGGAGTATTTGTATGTGGTGAAAGGATTCTCTTGTGTTGTTATTAGTGTTTTCTCCTCTGACTTTTATCTGGGCCTTGTTTTTTTAACATCACTTCAGCTCTCTGAGTGAAAAGCTGAGACCTTGCAAAATCTTGCAGACTCTCTCTCTCTCTAGCTCAGGTTTGTGGGCAACCTTGGTATTGCTTTGTGTTTCAGAGAATGTGTTTCCTGTTCAAGATTCTTGGCTTTTGAAACATGGGATTTTTATGTTTTGTGGATTTTTGCTGCAAATATCTTACCTTGTTTTAACGAGTGATGTTTGTTAGATCCCAAGAATTTCACTGTTTTGTTTCTGTTTGGAGCTTTTTTTGACTTGGCTTTGAATGTTTTAAGGTTTTGGTGAAGTTGTTCTTTACTGTCTGTCAGATCTATGTTGTTTCACTTTTTCAACAATCTATTTTTTAAAGATGTTTCAAGTCTTTGTTTCCAACTCATGAACTAGGAAATGAGGGGCTTTTTGTTGATGTTTTCTTTCCTTCGTCTCTTGTTTAATGCAGTTACTACTTGAACTCGTGCTCATGTTTGTGTTCGTGTTTGTGATTGCTCTGTTTTCGATGATGCAATTCTTGAATTTGATGATTTAGTTTGAGGCTTAAGATCACCTGCAAAATGTGGTTAGTTTTGTGTCTATGTTGCTTGAAGAGCAACTTTTATGTTTGTGTAGCTTTGAAAGTGAAACTTCAATGTGAAATAGGATTCTTGTATGATTCATATAACTCCCAAATCCCAATTAGGTAGTTTTGCTGTGTTTCCACCTTGTGACAAACCATCTTCCCGCAGTGGATGTAGCTACACGAGCGTATGAATCATCAAGTCATAGAGTACTTGTTTTCGTATAGATTGGGGGACTGAAATTAATTGGTTGATTGTGTTTTGCATACTATTATGCTGCATTGCCTTGAACACTAATCTCCAGCTTGTTTTAATCTTGAATGAACGAGATTTTTTTGAGAAAGAAGACGATCAATGGCTTTCTATTTGTGCATTCTCATTTTTATGCTTTTGGAGATGCCTTTTGCTGATGTAGAAATTGATGCAACTGTGCAGGAATGGAGCTTCTTGCTAGAAATTTGTAGAGGGGTTGCATACGTCTTTCATTGAAACATGACTATGTGTAAGTGGCTAGTCGCAAATGGGAGGGTGAAGATGATGGTATAATCTCAAACTTTGTAGTCGTGTGCTGAACAGAGACATATGGCTGACCTAAATGGGGAGACGATTGGCGCAAATGCATCTCCGGAATGCAAGAAAATCAAAGATTGTGTTCGTCGTGATTATGAGGGTTTAAACAATGTGGGAGCCTTGAAGAGGCTGTTTTCACCATCAAGATTGTCGGGTGAACAAGGTTTTGAATCAGCGGATAGTGAGAGCAGACACGGATCAACACTGGCCTTTGAGAATAGCTCAAAATGCCACGAGGCTGATATGCAATCGTCGTCTATTGGTGTTGGTTCTACGCAGGTGAAGAGTGAGATTAGCACGGAGACACATATAACCCCCGGGAGTGGGAGTCTTGAAACGGATACGACGAAGAAGAAACAGAGGGATTGTGTGGTTGGTGGTGAAGATGGGTTGAGTACGAATACGGTGGTGCAAGATTCCCAACACAGGACTGAGTCTTCGTGTTCGAACTCTTTACCTGTCGTGGTTCCGGTTTCCTTTTCCTACCAAAGCTATCAGGACACATCAAAGGATGCTTACTTGTTTAGGAACTGTGGGAGCTCGATGGATAGTTCGAACTCTAAAGCCTTTGATTGCAGCCCGGAAGAGCCGCTGACAGCCAGTTCTGAGTCGGGTGTATCTGCTCAAATCGCGAGCAAGGCTAGAAGAAACGCTAATGCTAGGCAAAATATGAAGATTTTGTCGTTGGGTAGAAATCATTCTTCATCGATGATCAATAAGCGAGAGAGAGAGACTTCTCGTAGCTGGGATCTTGTGGCAGAAATTCTGAAAGAGAGCAAAGATGTGAAATGCGACTCCAGAGAAAGAACGATGAAGTGTGAAATGTCAGGGGAGGAAGGTGGGAGCGTAGTGGCAACGAAAGGGAAGACGGGCTCTGAGGTGATGGACAAGTACAAGGATGAGCTTTGGGTGAACGAATCTGCAGATTCATCAATGGCGAAACATGGTAAGAAATCCGTGAAAGACGAGGATGACAAAGCTATTGCTGTATTTGATCTCAACGAAGAATTGAACGCGAATGAGCTAGACGACTGTGTACAGCCGGTTTTGCCTTCCGTGTCGTCTCACACTGTGATACACGTTGTAGCAAAAGCCGGAATACCTAGTGGTCGACGGCCTATGATGCCATTGAAATTCGAAGGCGGTCTAGGCTGGAAGGGTACTGCCCAAACAAGTGCTTTTCATTCTATGAAGAATTCCGATGGAAAAACATGTTCCACGAATCACGGGCCAAAAGACCGCGAGGGCTTTACAGGAATCGACCTCAATGTCGCCGTTGAAGATGATATTGCTGCTTATGGGACTCCAATGGAGTGTGCTTCGACTTTGCAAGACTCTCATCCAGAAGCTGACCGGAAGCAAGCCAAGAGCCCTTGGATCGATCTCAATTGCCTCTACGACGCTGCCGAAGAGTTTCCTCAACTTTCAGTCCAACCTAAATCAGAAAGCTCACCGTTGGTAGACTTGAACTTGGACACGGAGAGGTCCGACAACGGCCACTGGCTCGGCCAAGCTAGCCAATTCCTCGGAAACAACAAGAATCCCGATTTCCCAAATCCAGGATCGTGTGATTTCAGTTTCAACAGGAACGTTTATTTGGCCGATTTGAGTACTATACACCATATGGCCAACAACGGCCATACCCTAATGGCTTCACCGCAGTTTCTCCAGGGAATGGAGCTCGTTCCACGACATTTCCTACCATCCAGCATCAACCAGTCCAGATATTTCCACGAACATGGCATTTTCCCGGAAGCAGTAAACCCCGGCTCGTTGTATAACACCCCTCATCCGGGCCAATTTGTTCACGAGCAGAGCAGTAGTAGCAAGATCGCAGCTTTTGTCCCCAAACTCGAGCCCAAGACAGAAGACCTCCTGTCAGCAAGTGGGAGCAAGAGTGACGGGCCTAGGTATTTCCCGTTTCTCTCTAAAGAATCCCCACTGGGTGAACGTATGATGAATCAAGAAGCTTGGTTTCCGGCCTCTTTGAAAAGGAAGGAGCCCGAGGGAGGGCTTGACTGCTTCCAGCTCGGCTACAAACAGCTAATCTAATCGTTCTTACACGAGTATGCACGGGGATTCAGCTCAAGACCTTCTCAGCTATGTTTAGTAAGTTTCATATTAAACAAATATTTTGCCCTTTCACATTGCTGAACTTGTGTATACGGAATTATCCTTTAGGTCTGAGCATAGTTGTAGAATACATTGATGATACCTTCAAGATTCATTTTTTATTCTACGAAATTCATAGCTTTATTATATGCCTTCAAATTTGTGCAACTTCTCTGTCTCAACCTAAAAAGGGCCTTCAACAA
Organism: Monilaria moniliformis; assembly: GCA_034509125.1. Classification (NCBI taxonomy): domain Eukaryota; kingdom Viridiplantae; phylum Streptophyta; class Magnoliopsida; order Caryophyllales; family Aizoaceae; genus Monilaria; species Monilaria moniliformis. The sequence goes on along the minus strand of JAYDZE010155900.1, from coordinate 8,977 downwards.
TTGCTTGCATGATTTGCTGGGAGAGCAGCTCCAGCCCGTCTAGGATTGCTTTCTTGGGCTAGTTTAGTAGAGGTCTTTCGTAGTGGGCTCGTTGATTCTTGATTAGAAGACCCGAGCCCATGTTATTATAGCGGGCTTCGATCCCACCCGTATGAGGCTCTAGGATTACACTTTGGGCCAAAATGCCGTTGGACCACAAGGGAGGTTTGCAGTTATCCATTGAAGAATCTTTTTTTTTTCCCTTAAAGATCATTTTAGATGAGAAAAGTTGAGTATGCGGGAAGAATCTTGATACCCAGTTGCATATTCTTGAATAGCTTTAGCTTTTTTAGCCTTTTTTTTTATTTATCACAATGGTGAATAATCTTGATGAAAGCTGTTATTGAAAAGAGATGGGATGATATTCTATCTATCCTTGTTCTTGCCACATACGTACTATAACCTGTCTTGACATGCTACACCTGATGAAATACACCGTCTATGCACTCAGATAGGTACACAAACAAGTGTGTACGAATTGTATGGTAAGGTACATTTTATGTATAAATGTATTATCAAGGTGATTAATAGTGAATTGCCCTTTTAATTTAGGTTGATCTTCAAGAAAATAAAATTTAATGTGCAGAAATTTGTAACATGTTAACCTGTGCCAAAAGTTTCTGTCTTGCTTGTAATAAATCAGTACTTGAAATCTGACTCAACCTGTAAACACATGATGTCAGAAATCTTGAAATTTTTTAGACCCTTTTTTCTCATTGTTTTTTATTTTGTTGTAAAATGAAGGATAAAATCCAATACTTGAAAAAGAGAGCCCGAAGCTGGCCTGAGCAGTTCCTATCTCAATTTCAAGATACAAGACAACTTACAAAGCATACATTCTCTTCCTTTAAAAGATTCCCTCTTTGCAGTCCTACTTATTTCAGCTTTTCTTTCCTTTCTCCAAGCTCTCTCTCTCTATATATACATAGATACAACTATTAGGGAAAATTATTATTTTAGATTAAATGTTTCGGTTAATTTTCAAATTTAGAAGTTACAATAACATTTTTGACTTTGATATATTGATAAATAAAGAATGTATTTTGTTTTCAAGTTTAGAATGACTCAATTTTTTCAATACTAAAAAATCGAGCTACTGGCTGGAATTCAACTCAAAATTGGCAAGATTCATAAAATAACAATACAGATGACATTGTACCTAAATAACTTCGTGGAATTTTAGTGGCCAATTCGACTTTCATGTACCCAAAAAATGGAGTTGTTATAGATTTAAAGTACTAACATTAACATGTCCTAAGTCAAAATTCAAAAGTGTGTTCTAAATCTAAAGATTTGTAGCCTTTTTTGTTTATCAAGTCTTTGTGTTCTGCCGAATGCACCAACATACATGGCATATATTCATGCATTTGTGATGTATATAGTGGATCTCCTTTTACATAGTCTATCTTTATTTTTTATAAAGGAATCAACGCAATCAAAATAAATAAATGGAAAACAAAAATTTGGGTGAATGATTTATTAAAATGTCACGACTTATCGATAATTACAAATAGAATACTCAAATTTTACTGTCTAATAATATAAGCCCCAAAATTCAATTTTGGTGGTTGACAATCTGACGTGGATTAAACGATGTTTTGATAATTATATTTTTAGAAAATAGCTAATAATTTAGATGTATTATTAGAGTATAATATCCCCTTTTCAATGCAACTTCTTGTAAGATTCACTGACCAAAGAATCCGTGAAAAGTAAAGGGAAAAAGTTGATTTCCCATGAAAGATAAATCCTATTGAAATCTTTGCAGAATATAATCACACACACAACACACAGTGATCGAACAAAGAGATATACCTGTGTTGGGACCATCTTATATTCCAACAAAAACAATCACCTCTTTTCTTACTAACATGTTACAAATGTACCTTCGTCCCCTGTTTTTCATGACTCTGCATCTTCCCTCTCTTCTTCTCATCACTATCTTCATCCAATCCTAGTCCTCTCTCTCTCTTTCTCTCTCATTCTCATGGCCAAACTAGTGGTTGAAGTTCTCGACGCCACGGACCTCATGCCGAAGGACGGCCACGGCAGCGCCAGCCCCTTCGTCGAAGTCGAGTTCGAGGGGCAGCTTAAGAGAACCTCAACCAAGCACAAGAGCCTCAACCCTACTTGGAATGAGAAACTAATCTTCAACGTTATAAATCCCATTGCTCTTCCCACTCAGTCCATCGAGGTCTTCGTTTACAACGACAACAACCACGGCCACCACCGGAACTTCCTGGGGAAGGTACGGATCTCCGGCTCCTCCGTCCCCTCCTCCGAGGAGCAAGCCGTCCCTCAGAGGTATCCTCTTGACAAGAGAGGCATCTTCTCCCACGTCAGGGGCGACCTCGCCCTCAGAGTGCACGCACTGCATGGCCAGTTTGGCTCGACAGATGAACCATCTAATGAGCCAGACCAGGAAGAGGCTCATCCACCGCCAAAGGCGGTAGACGAGCACAAGACTAATGACAAGAGCAAGAAGGAGAGGGGAATGAGAACCTTCTATTCCCTCGGGAGCGGCTATGGCAGTGGGGTCCCTGCCCCCACTCCTAATTCAGAGCCTGCATCATCTGCTGTGACAGTGATGCAAATGCAAGCCCCAGCTCAGAAGCCAGAGTATGGGGTGGTGGAGACCACCCCGCCTCTGGCTGCGAGGCTGGGGTACTGGGGGAGGGACAAAACTGCGAGCACCTACGACATGGTCGAGCCGATGGAGTTCTTGTATGTTAGTGTCGTTCGGGCCATGGACCTCCCGGTGAAGGACGTCACTGGGAGCCTCGACCCGTACGTCGAGGTGAAGATTGGGAACTATAAAGGCGTCACGAAACATTATGAGAAAAATCAAAATCCTGTCTGGAACAAGGTGTTTGCGTTCTCAAAGGAGATGCTGCAGACAAGCTTGATTGAAGTGACTGTAAAGGATAAGGATGTGTCAAAAGATGACTTCGTCGGGAAGGTCACGTTCGAGGTGCCCGACGTACCTACACGCGTGCCCCCTGACAGCCCCCTTGCCGCGCAGTCGTATAAACTGCTTGACAAGGAGGGACAATTGTTAAAGAGAGGAGACATAATGCTCGCAATATGGATGGGGACTCAGGCAGATGAGGCCTTCCCAAGGGCATGGCACTCAGATGCCTACACTATAAATGAGGATGACATGATAACGACACGATCAAAAGTTTACTACACCCCAAGGATGTATTACCTCCGGGTTCATGTGATTGCTGCTCAGGATCTGGTCCCTTCGGACAAGGCGAAGCCGCCTGATCCGATCGTGAGGGTGGAGATCGCGGGACAGGGGAGGACGACGAGGGCGGCCACCACGAAGGGGGTGAACCCCGAGTGGAACCAGGAGCTTATGTATGTGGCGTGTGAGCCTTTGAATGAGTATATACGCGTGAGTGTGGAGGATAACGCGGCCGGTGGGGAGACGATAGGGAGGTGTTTGATCCCGGTGAGGGACGTGCCGAAGAGGGTTGAGACTACTAAGCTGACGGATGCGAAGTGGTATGTTCTGCAGAAGGTGTCTGTGGCCGGGAATGAGGAGGATCAGAAGAAGGATAAGTTCGCGAGCAGAGTGTTGCTCCGGCTTAGTATTGATACGGGCTATCATGTTCTTGATGAGTCGATACACTTGAGTAGTGATCTTCAGCCGGCGGCGGGGCAGCTCAGGAAGGCTAGCGTGGGGATTCTTGAGGTCGGGATATTGGGGGCGAGGAACCTTCAGGCAATGAAGGGGAAGGAGGGGAAGCTGACAGATGCCTACTGTGTGGCTAAATATGGAAACAAATGGGTGAGGACGAGGACTCTGGTTGATAACTTGCACCCTTTGTGGAACGAGCAGTATACGTGGGATGTGTACGATTCGTGCACTGTGATCACGATAGGCGTTTTTGATAATAATCATGTAAACGGTAGGGATGGGAAGGATCAAAGGATGGGGAAGGTGAGAATTAGGTTATCTACCTTAGAAACTGATCGAGTCTATACACATGCCTACCCGCTCCTCGTAATAACCCCCTCTGGTCTGAAGAAGAACGGGGAGCTCCACTTGGCAATCCGTTACACTTGCACCGCTTGGGTCCACATGCTGGCCCAGTACGGGAGGCCGCTCCTGCCGAAGATGCACTACATCCAGCCGATCCACATCAAGCACGTGGAGCTACTCCGCCACTTCGCCTCCACAATAGTGGGATCCACCCTGGCCAGGGCGGAGCCCCCTCTGGGTGGGGAGGTGGTGGAGTACATGACAGACGCGGACAACCACATCTACAGCATGAGACGGAGCAAGGCCAACTTCCACCGCCTCATGCTGGTGATCAACGTCGTCCAAGACGTGTCTAGATGGTTCCATGACATCTGCCTATGGAAGAAGCCCCTGACCACTCTGCTAGTCCACCTGTTGCTAGTAATACTTATTTGTTACCCTGAGCTGATCTTCCCGACGTTCTTCCTCTACCTCTTCTCCATCGGGATGTGGAACTACCGGCTCAAGCCGAGGCACCCGCCCCACATGGATGCGGCCCTCTCCCAGGCGGAGGGCGCCACCTCAGACGAGCTGGATGAGGAGTTCGAGCCGTTCCCGACGCCTCAATCAAGAGTGATGGACATCGTGAAGATGAGATACGATAGGATAAGGACCGTGGCGGGCCGGGTTCAGACCGTATCCGCGGACATGGCGATACAGGGAGAGAGGATCCTCTGCTTGCTTAGCTGGAGGGATCCAAGGGCGACGGCCATATTCACTGCGTTCTCGTTTATGTGGGCTGTGCTTCTCTACATTACACCTTTCCAAATCATCGCCCTCCTAATCGGCCTCTTCGTGCTCCGCCATCCACGGTTCAGGTACAAGGTGCCGCCCGTTCCGGTTAACTTCTTCAAGAGATTGCCGTCGAGATCAGACTCGCTTCTTTGAGGAATCTCTCTATCATATTTCTGAGCAAAAACAGAGGAATTTATGTGGTGAATGAATAAATCAAATAAATCTGCAGCAAATCACAAGCATACCAACGTTTATGAGCCACAGTTCTTTTAAGAGAGTATTTTAGTTTCAATGTATTAAGCACAACAGTTTTTTCTCATCCATCTGTTTGGTAATAAGTGTTTTCCAGCTAATGAAATTGGTTATTTCTTGATAGGCAGTTTGTCAAACACATGTTGGAACTCCTTTATTTAGCCTGAAAGAAGACTGAAATAATGGACATTTAGCCTTAAATCTGAAAAAGATTAGACAAGTCATAATCTATGAATTAAAAAGTTAAAAATAAATAAAGATACCAGAAAATTACTCTGTGCGGAATTAAATAATCATTTAAATTTTAAATTTCATTCGATTGGCATATCATGAACATTTTTCTAAATTAATATATTCAGAATTACAATTCATCAGTTCCTTTTCAATTTGAGAAAATGATTGACTTGATTTTAGTTTGTATTTCTAGTTTTGACATAACTAACAATTAAGGTTTAATTGCATTACCACGAGCTTTAATTTGTTTTCATTTTGCACATGAATTTTCAGTTTTTTCTCCAAACACATACGTGGTATATGAGGAATCAGAGGAAAACGAGGAAGAAAAGAAAAAAGAAAAGCACGCTAAGCTTGAAAGTAATATCTCTACTATCAATTGAGGACAAAATGTAATTCAGTTGCTAAGACATTTCTCCTCCAATCAAAAGGACAGAATTCAAGTTATCAAGCATATGAGTAAATATGTGTATGTTTGAGTCATCTAGTGTGTGCGCACACACACAACAAGATTGCATTTCGATCTTATAGATAAAAAGAGCTAAGGTTACTGATCTTGACATATCTCGGATAAATTACAATAAAAATTAAAAAATATTTATATACACACTGTTTGACAATCTTCCCCTCACACAAAGGAACCATTAACACACCTATGGGTGTGTAAATCGACGATAGATATTATACTCGGTGTAAAAAAAAGTGTTTGTAAATAAGCTGCTTACATGATTTTAAGCCTTAAAAAGCAGGCCATAACACAGCTCTAAAAACCAGTCTTTCTTGCAGGCTGCCTTTCAAAGCTTCTGCAGTCGGTCTTCTCCGATGATCCACCGTGTTAACTGGCTCGGATCCGCAACGAGGGCGCTGCACGACTTGGGGAAAACCCCAAGATCAGCACTGACGCGGTCGCACCCGTTGAGAGCAGCTTCCATGTCTTCCTCAATAGCAGTGTCGCCGTCATCCATGCAGTCGACCATGTTCACTCGAAGAAGATCGCCGTAGTATTTCTCCTTCTCGAGATCGTTCTCGAAGGGCTCCATTGCAGGGCCCTGCAAGTTCAGCAACTCAGACGTGATGGAGACGCGGTTGGATTATTTTTTTTAGAAAATAGCAAAGCAATCTCATAAATACTTGATAGAAGAATCCAAAATCAAGTTATTTACAATGATATAACTCTAAACTCCTGAATAGTGATTGCAATATACCAGAAAGGAAATTTTCTAGGATAAATTTTGGGTGTTGTGAGCGTGGAACCTTTCGATCAGCCCGACTAGCAAAAGATATTCGTCTAATCCCTACCTGAATAAGTTCGGCATAATGCTGATAAGTCTCGCTGCTTTCTTCTTGATCGCCCAGTAAAGAGCCACCGTACCAACCACTAGCCTCGTCAACTGTTGTCATCGCCATGTATCTAGAAAACGAGATGATCTTATAAGCATGAAACATCGAGCATGCGTGGGCTATATGTGCATATGATACTATCAATTAGATCAAAGAGTTCGAACAAAAAATAAATCGTGCATCAAAGAAGAGACGGGAGATTACTGCTGGAAGACATCTTCTTCGTTGCTTTCAACTTTCGGAGAAAGTAAATTAAGGTCGTATAAGTTAACAATTTTCATCTCTTCATGAGCTCCATTGCTTGCAGCTTCGTTGGAAGTCACCTTTGGGGCAGAGCTACTATCTTCGTATTTCCTCTGACCGAAAAGCCAGTTTGGACTCTTTAGCTGTATTTCGCTGCAACAGTAAAGTAAACGAAATAAGAAAAAAAAAAAAGAGCAGAACAATTGCCAAATCCATAACAAATTCACTCTGGATAGCTGCATACGCTGCATCAGGTGCGACACCAACGTTTCCTGATTTTTGATCTAGCTCGCTGCAAAGCCGCACATCCTTGATATAGCTACATGTTCTTTCTATCAATTTATCGAATGATGTCAACTTCATACGTGAGAAATCCTCTCGACAAGCAGGAACTGGGGCCAAAGGAGTTCGTGGTACTGAAGGCTTGACATCATCAGTTGTACTATCATTCGGCATTAACAGAAAATAATATCATTTCACAGATCAATCAGCAAAAGGGAAAATTTAATCTGAGAAAAATTCACCCAATTCACAATTGAATAGCATGAGTATGAGCATTTTATAGCATCTCTAACCCAACTCTTGTCAGACTTCCAACTTGATGCCAAAAAAGGGAATAATAAACGAGTCGGTATGCTAACATAACAACTTAGATTTACCTTTCGGGCATAAGATCATCACCGATCCCAGATACGTGAAGGTAATAATCAGAATCCAACTCCCACAAGGCGGGTTTTCCTTCTTGGGGCTGGAAGTAACCCAAGAATCTGTTTCAATCATCAGTAAATAGACTTAGAAACATAAATTTATTCACAGAGAGAATCAATAAAGTCACAATAAGAGAGAATCGATTAGCTCACAAATTTATTGCATCCTGCTTTTCACCATCTGTGTAAGCGTTACTGTAGTATCGTTTTATAGACTTCAAGAATTCCCTAGACTGCGTTGTAGCTTTCCATTTCCCCTGCCTCTCTGGGAATACCTAAGTTTTTGAGAGAAAATAACCATTCAGTCTAATTTTTCTCCAAATGATAATTAAATATAGTAAATACTTCGCATGATATGATTTGGCTTTTGGGGGAAAGGTATACTGTATTATGTGCTGCTGAGCCACCATATTGCTGCGCTAAGGCATCACCCATGCTCTGGTACATATCCATGAGAGCAGCAGCAATGCTGCTATCAGCATCGATCTTCGGATTGTCTGTCAAACCCAATGCATGAAGTTGGCGACCCAGAGCTGATAAACCATAAGCATATTGGGCAACATTTGTCCGATCCAAGCAGTCAATGCAGTTTGTACGTAGAACTCCACTTTGAAACCGTGGGGCTGATTTACCATTAATTTTGTTCCTATTAAGTTGATTACTTTCAGACTCCTTATCTTGCTTAGCTAAGGTATCGGAGGCACCACTAACCCTTGAAATATCACCAGAATTAGCTCTTAAATCTCTAAGAGAGGATTCCCTGTATAAAAGCAATGCAATGTTAGTTCAGGTAGCGCCCTTCGATCAATAAAGCTGGTTTTCCATAAAAGCCAAGCAGATGATATAAAACTCTACCTGGCAGTGCTAGTTCGAGAGAGTTGAATGGTCCTCTTTTTTGTTACAGAAGGTTTTCCACTGTAATAGAATCCAGTTAAGTCGAGTGCTTCACTTGCAACTGCACCCAACACTGCCAAGACATTGGCAGACTTGCTGAAACACATAGAGAACAGTTAGTGGATACAAGAAACTACAGTCATTGCACCTGCGGACCCTCAAAAAACACACATACGTCTTTGCGAACTTGTGGAAGTCCCAATGGATAAATTTAAGTTGATTTTCTTCTATAAGAATCTGATTCAGATAGCCCACTGCATTAGCAAACTCACGCCTTAGCATCATTTCTCGGGGTCTTTTCTCAACTGTCTGGAATTAAATCAGTAAAACCAAGGGAAAGAGAAAAGCTTGCTTTCAGCTTTCAAGGAACAGAATGAGGCAATCAAGAAACAATATAATCATTCAGATGCTTGAGGCAAGCCAGTAAAATGTGGTACAAACCTTAATCAGATTAAGAACAATTATTGGATTTCCGTATCTTCTTGCCAAGTCTTCAAAATGC